>JANSTT010017261.1:0-62443 GCA_026745375.1 Platyura marginata
ATATAATATGTATATATGTATATACCATCAGTTTAATGAAGTACATTTCAACTTACCCTTAAATATATTTATTATCATATACAATATACATAATATAAGGAGAAGCTTTTGTTAAAACTTTAGAATTGATAACTTTTATAACCTACAGCTATACAAATAACTTTTCATATCTATTGAAATATGTATCGAAGTTTGGGGGTAGGTATTATATATATACATATATCTACCCCAGCTAAAAACAACATTGAAACCATAAGAAAAATTCTCTGCAATAAAACCAAATTATGAGTTAGACGTGATAAAATCGAGTAATTGTACTTTTTGCTATGGGTCCAATATAATACCACCAGCCAGCCAGCCAACCAACCAACCAACCAACCAACCAACCAACCAACCCTTAAACATATTATTATATATAGAACAATTGTCTAAATAAAAATATGTTTTTCAAAGTCTCTCTTTTGTAACTATACATAATGTAAATATATATGTACAATTGTACATAGAACATAGCGCGGCAACATATTATTTTATACCAATGAACTTTTGAATATTTTATTTTATGAAAATTTGAGTTAAATTTGAAATTATGGGGGAAAGTTTATATTCATCCCAAGCAATAATAAGAAGTGGTCGGTGGTATAATATAGAAATAGATGAAAATTGTCGCATTATTAAACTTTTGAAAATAGAAAAATTTTCCATTTTAACTCTAATTTTATTTTTTTTTTTCTTTAATAATTATAAGATACAACTTTGAATTTTGATTATAATGGAAATTGAAGTCGATTTTTTTAGAATATTTTTAGATAAGAGCGACTCGTGAGAGTTAAAATTAAATTTATTATTAAGTAAACTGTAAAAAAAAAATTACTTTATTTTATATTCTTTAATTTGCTTAAAATCACATGTTAAATATTTGAACAAAATTTAACCCTTTGAGTCATATGTTGTATTCACCTTTAGTGTTTTGCAGAGAGAGAGAGAGATGAAATTTAATTTTCTCCAATGATTGATGATAGGCATTACGTACCAAATTTTAGTGGAAAAATAAAAAAAAAGGTTTAAAAGAAAGAAAAAGCTAAATCTTATCGCGTTTCTGGAACAAGAATAATATCGTTGATTTACAGCCAGAATTCACTAAGTACATTTTTCGACTTGTTTGTTATTTATACAAAATGACTTCATTATAATGACAACGTTATACTCACAAAACCTCATAAGTGGCAACCAGATATTTTAAAGGTTTTTAGGAGCAATTTGATCGCACTAAGTCAATTGTGCTATTAATAATACAACCAAAAATCCTTAAGTCAGTTGATTATGACGAAAAAAAAGTAAAATTATCTAAAAGTTAAATACGAAACTGAAACGAAAAAGCTAAATCTTTCATACTCCAGTATATAAGTATAAATTTGAAGATAGCTTCAAGTATATCAACGTCTTCCAATGATACTAATAGCTAAAACTAATAGCTTCGTCCAAAAAAATTGTATTCCCAAATTGTACCATAAACCCATCAAAATTAGTTCAGAAAAGAAAAAAGACCTTATGGAATTGTGTCAAAAGGGGGTAGATTCCGAAATTTTTCAGGCATGGTTTTCAACTATGCCTGCCACCGATAATGTAAAAGATCGCTTGCCAGCAGCAAATGCTGGAGAAGAAAGTAATGATCATGAATAAGAAATTTCTTTTTTTTTACTTGAATTTTTGAACTAATTGTTAAGTTTTTATTTTGAACTAATATTTATGTGAATTTTTATTTTTGTTATTTGTTTTTTTTTATTAAATTTGTTATAAACTTGTAAAAATTTTATTTGTTTTTATACTATTTTCAGATTTACCTTGTAAATGAAACAAAACTTAATAGTTCTGCTAAAATTCACTAAGTCGTTCCCTTTTTTTAAATTTAAAAAGTTCATACTGAAATTAAAAATTTTTTTCCATTCTTCTGTAAACTAAACTTAAAAGTCTAAAAAACAAACTTTTATTAGCAGATTGATAATAAATGGAATTACCAAATTTTCAGAGCCACAAACATAATAAATATCGACTTAAAAAAAAAACTATGTTTTTTGACTTAATGAATTCTGCGTTTAAACCAACAATATTTTTAATAGTCAAAAACAAGACACAATTACATAAGAGCGCATGAAAAGCTCAGAATTGATCCTATTTAGATGGATTGATGGAAGTAAAATTAAATTAAAATAAGATCTTCAAAGATGAATATTTATAGGCAATATAGGTGTAATTCGAAGAGCATATATGGAGAAAGAAAGCTCTAAGAATATTTAAAGATATATTATATACATTTATGCCTTAGATTCATTCATCAGAATAGGAACCTTTCGGATATTAGTACCTATATATATATAACCTTAATTAGATCAACTTTATGTGATTTGACTCTGAACTTTAATAATTAATTAATTTAAATTACTCCACTTACTATGTTATTATTGCGATAAAAGCTAGAAAAGACGAGAAGTTACCATTAAAACATAGATAGGTTTAGGTATAATTTTAGTTTAGACGTATTCATAAATTACATAATCAACCATACTTCCGCTATGAGTTCAACCATTATGCACAATCAACATATTTAAAATAAAACATGAATAGATCTATTTCAATATGAAATTTTATATTTATGAACATATAAAGCTACGATTTATTCAACAATCTGTATAAGAGCTTACCGGATGATTGATCTAACGTAAAAAGCTTTTCGACATTAAAACAGCACGTTTTTTACCACAAAAACCGTAAATTTTCTCCATTTTCTCGATTTGCTAAGCAGAAAATAAAACTAAATACCTCTAGCTAATATAATGCGTGCCTAATTAGATTTGTTTGACCGTGGAACTTTTATTTTTATTAAAGGAATTAGGTACATACTGCGTAGCATATTATATACCATACCTACACCCTATATTTATATATATATATATATATATATATACATATATATTTATAATATGTATGTATGTGCACATTTATTAGTCACTATAAGTTACCTAATTTCATAATCCATTAATTTCAACTGTAATTATGGTCAATGTTACCATTGCCGTTATATTCTTTACACTGATTAATATCAATTACCTAATTAAGGAAGCGACAAAATGTCACCGTTCCATCTTGTAATGATGTATCACTATAGACATCACGTGCCTCATCCACTTATAGACACAATGTTAATGTAATATCTCTTGTTTTTTTTTCATTTTTTTTTTTTTAAGTAAAATTTTGTAGGTAAACAGCAATGTAACAATCATTAATTAGAAATGGTGTGCCATAGACATCAACAGTTTTTTTTAGTTTTTTTTTAATTAATTGTTGCGTTTCGATTGAATGATTTCTAATTTTCTAGATATTTGAAATATGCGGGAACAATAAAAAAAGAAAAAGAACAAGTATTTAGAACACAAAATATATTGAACCTCTAACCTTTATTAATTACAACACAATAAAACAAGATTATGTTTGCTGCTGAGCTGCCGGATTACAATTGAACAATACCAATGAAATCCAATTAGTAATTTGTGTTATATCGTGTTTGGATTACATTCGAATTGTGTACTGTACCAACTACTATCTACTACACAAAAAATGACTACCATTATTGTATCTATCAATATTTGTCTACCTACACTTATTTTCTCTATATTATAATAATGAATCATTCGGAATTAAAATCATCCATTCTTGAAATATTAAATGATTCTGAACATTCCTACCTATACCTAAGTACATAAGTATCTACCTATCTACAGATGAAATTAAATAAAACGAATGGTTCAGAAATTTCTTTTCTAAATGGGGTTTGTCAAGATAGTTGAAGCACCAATTATGATAATGATGATAATAACTCTTTAATGTGACGAGGATCTTCTCAGCCTTTATTTCGGTTTTCGGTTGACAATATTTTGTATGGAAAATTTTCGAATTGTTTTGTGCCCAAAACCATTGTTATTAATTTTAATAAAGCTTCTGGTCTATATATATATGATATATACGTTTATGTATGTATACCTACTACAAAATGTTGTCCCAAAAAATAATTGACATTTAAAGTTCGCTTAAATCACTTTTACATTATTTTGTCCTATAATTCCTTTAAAATTTATCACAATGGCATGAGACAACAAACTTGCTTGGATAAATATTGACAGATTGACACCCTCACGTACATTGTATTTGTAGATGTATAACGTACACAGTCGTACATGCACCAATTTACAGTATTAAATGACAGATGATTTTTAAAAATGAGGATCACAGAATTTTTCTCTCAGAAAATCGAACATTATTCAGTTATTATTTTTTTTTTTTGATTTCTTCAGACTTAAAAATTTCCGGCAGTTAAGAGAATTGGTGTATGCTGTATGAGGAGATGGAAAAAGAAATGATATTTGAATTAATTTTACAACACCCACACATAACCCGTATATTGATATTCTTTTAGTATGTTCTACATGATGGATGGTAGCTAAGAAAGGAAATTCATTTGACCCTAAACGTGCGAAAAAAAACCGACAAAAATTGTGGAATATTGAAAAAAAAAATTTAATTTACGTTACAATTATTGATGGAAGCAACATTACTTTACGTATAAATTTTATTTTGTCGCTTAACATAACTGTACTAAACATACATACATACAACCAAAAAATTGTATTTGGTTAAATCGATATGGGATCATGCTTTAAAGTAATCCTAAAGGTATACCTATCCTATATTGTCAAATGACAAGTAAAGAAATGAGTAATAAAATTGTCAATTTTTTATTTTAACTGAATTTTCCTATCTTATATATTTTGTTTTTTTTTTTTTTTTTTGGTTTCAACCCCAATTTATAAAATATTGAAAAAAGCTTTTTTGTGCGTTTCAAATTTACGTTAACTTTTTATTGAATTTATATAGCGTGAAGCATAAAGTGGTGTTGTATTACGTTATTATTATGTAAACCATGCATATGCATATATGAACATAAAATGGCAAAATCTCTATGATGGTGTAGGTACTTTTTTATTTCTATTGTATTTTTCTACCACCCTTTGTTAGTGTTTTCAATTTTCCATTAAAGTACATTCTTCGGTTAAAATTATTGTCTGACAATATACATTATCTTCAGGTTCATGTACTCGTACCATAGTGCATTTATGGTTCTATTATTGATTTAATCATTAATAGGGTAGGTTTATCTACAGTTACTCATATCAATATTCGGACAAAAAACATATTAACAAATAATTTGAAAAATCATGAATGAAAACAAATCTTGCATGAATGAAAGGATTAATATTCGTAGAATATTCGTAGAAAAAAAAATTAGTACAATTCATGCCCAAATAATTTAAATTGGTTCTAAATGCAAAAGAAATTCCAACAATTAATTATTATTATTTCATTCATGGTTTTTTAAGATTTTTGGTCCGAAAATTAAAGAGAGTAACTGTTTATATGTTCAACTATCGGAATAATGTGGTTTATGTTTTATTCTGACACCAAGTTATGTTGTTTTGGCACAAAGGCTGAATTAGATGCATACATACACCTACATATATGTATAAGAAGGAAAAAAAACACATGAGGCAACTGATTCTTAAGATACTCGTAGTTCATTTAGATTAGGCTCATTAGAGATAGCCTTTAGTTTAGTCAGTTTTCGAATTTCCATCCATTCAGAAGAACTTTATAATTGATACCGATTGGATGTCATTAATTATTGGTATATGGCTATTGCCGTTTCTCCTTAAATCATATCTAATGATCATAAGAAAATATGCAGACCTAATGGATACACTTTGAACTGCCAACGAACTCTGTGAGCGTCCTTAAGTTTGTTTAGTGCAGAGAAAGTATTAATTTTCATTACGCCGTTTAAATGCCTTCCAACGTAGAGATTAAGTATCTGTAGTAATCTGGAATCTCTCGCTGACAGACCGAGGTACTGGATACTGTAGGTTAAAGTCTAATGAGCGTAAACGATATCTATTTGAGTTGTTTCTATGAAAAAGATGGCCGGACAAAAACCGATTGATATAGCTCGACACAGTTTTGGAGGACTCGTTAAATGGATTCATCTTGTCTTTCTGTGTAATTCAACTTCCATAATGTATAGATTGTATAGGCACAGTTAAGAATGGAAATGTTTAGTATAGTCCGAAGAGAATTTCGTGACGTACAAGTAACATAAATTACTAAATATACACTTCATAATGGATACCTTAGGACTAACTACAATTCTTAAACTTAAGGTCTCGCACAGGGGACCTTTATGTCCTCGAACCATTAATCTATCCAATCTATGACAAGTAAAAATATAATTATTTACTCATTAAAATACGAAAATAAAAAAAAAATGTTTTATTATATTTCTATGTTGTTTGATTAACGCAACTATAAAACAATCAATCGTGATTGTATTTTAATGCCGATTTATATGGTTGTTGACCCACCCACCCTACAGCCTACACGCATATACCTAGAACTTAAATAAACTTCTAATCCAAGGGGGGAACAACGACTAAATTAAAACGACAATAAAATACCAAAACAGCGTTTTCAATTAGTATAAGTACCGAGCTGATTCTACTCGAACTTCCTTTTACAAGTTGTGTTCATATAAGAAAATTACTTTGGAATGAATGAAACTCCATGTATGATCTCTTTATTGTTTTCTCGCACGGAAAACTGAAATATATATTAAAAAGGGTGGGGTGGTTGAGGGCGAAACACTTAGGCAGGGTTAAATAAATAAATGAATAAGCGATGTCACAGTAATGTACTGCGTGTAAGTAATGCCACGTAAAATTTCTCTATAAAAATATTTATATTTTTTTTTTTTTTTTTTTGTATCCTCATTGTGTTCTTTATTTTCGCTGGTAAGGTATATATATCGGATTGATTTATGATGGCTTTTTAATATTCAATTGTCACCCATAGCGTTGAAGGATGTCACTCAACAAAAATATGGTTCGTACTTCGTACTATAAGCAATGTACAACAAATGTTTGGTACATAATATAGTGCTTAGTAGTATTTGTATGTATGTACGTTTGTTGTACGTTATTGTGCGTAGAAAAAAAGGAGCTGGGGAAGGAAATCATTCATTTTTATATAAAATATGAAAAAGAAAGAAAAAACATATTTTTTTTTTTTGCAAATACCTTGTGAATGACTTTTACACGGTAAACATGGTTAATATTGATTTATCTCCACAAAGGAAGATTTTTCCACTTCTCATTGCTTATGTTATATTTATAGCGAGCAAACAAAAAAAAAGAAATTGTATTCAAAAAGATTCCTCTACCCTAAAGAGAAAAAAAATTCATTCAATTCAGTCAAAATGTCTCGTATCCCTTCAATTAATGTGCAGTCAATAGCTTTTCCTTTATAGACATATAGTTTTTCTTTCATATATACTACCTAGACCTACTCGTGTGTTCTAATATACCATATCGTCAAGAAGTAACGTCATGTACAATTTTTTTTTTTTTTTTTTTTTTCAACCTACACCATGTCGAAACATCGAGAGTCAATATACAATAGAGCCCTCGTACAACCCCAGAAAGAACATATAAAAACCAATTTTATTGTTTCTTTCAAATTCTATGCAACGAGAAACGTCTACAAGAAGATACTCGGTATATAACAAAAGGAAAGGAAAATGTTTTAACTACAATAGGGAGGGAAAAACTCCATCAATAAACATTTATGACCTATAACTTTCTAGGAGTGTTTAATATTACGATGGCCAATATTATTCCAACAGGAAAATGTCTAGAGAAAATTGTTATTTGTGTCTATCTGCGCCGAAAATAATAAAAACATTGAATAGTTTTTGATGGGTGTATTTTGGAGATTTTTTTTTTAAGGGGGGGGGGGTTTAAATAGACAACACAATCTTCAACCAGTGGGTATTTAGAAGTACAGCGTGGGTGAAATGATTGGTTGTTGTATAACCAAAATTTGTTGATTATAACATTCAAGAAGTACTAGATGTGAGCTGTTTCATCTGAAGTCGCTGAATATAGATCATAGGTTCCCAATGGGGGCGTTATCGTTCCCGGTGGGCGCTAGAGCTTGCGAAGGGGCGGTAGCGGGTACGGTGATAGATAGATAGACAGATAAAATAGCTGTAGATAATATGCAAAAATATTTTAATATTTGGTATAATGAACTATATCATGGAAAAGGGGGCGTTGAAAATTTTTTTTCTAGTTAAGCGGCGATGGTCCAGAAAAGTTTGGAAACCTCTGATATAGACGAATTTAAATTGAAGCCCAATCGGTAGTTAGAATGTGATTTCTTAATCACAAACTGACGTCTCATTTTGTTAACAACATTACTAAAATATATTTAAAAAAAAAACTTAGTTTTTATTCGTATTCCAACAATTTTTAATGTATAGAAATAATTTAATACTTCTAACAGCAAATGGTTTGAATTCCACCAGTTATATATTAAGAATTTACTATAATGTGAGTGACAATATATGATTCTATGTTCGTAAAGCGGAAGGAATTGATCTTTAATTGTTTCAGAAATCAATCAAACCTGTACCAACGCCACTGTTTTGACATGTAATATGGGATTCTGCGCAAACATCATGGCAATTATAGTCATCGCACTAACTTATCTCAATGTAAACAGAAAAGCTGTGACCAAAAGTAGCATTTTTTTTTACATCAGCAGCAATAAAACTTTCTTTGGTACTTTATTTATACGATACGGTAGCATCGTAAAATTTGCACCTATTAGCCCCTATATTTTGAGAGTATCAGCAGAAAATGTTATCGTAAAATTCTTATCGTCACCTTCGGACATTATATTACCGATTCATGTTGTGTTTATAAAAATTTTAAAAGGTACTAGATTTTTTGTTTTAGGTTTTATGCATTTTTTTTTTTATTTTTGGCGCAATCGAATATTAAACCTTAAATTCTTTATAAATTCATTCAATTATGTACATACATATATAATACATAGATAAAGAGAGTGACAGAGATGTATAATTAGTATTGTTTTTTTTTCAGTTCCAATAAAAAAATTCAGACTTGATTGTTTTAATTGCACCGAAAATTTTTCTGCTAAAGTTCATAAAAAATAATCCAAAATGCAAGTCGAATAAGAAGATACAAGTTTAACTGTTTATTCCGGTTATTTCTAACAGTACATATTTATATCTGCTCAAATGTGAATCTTCAACGGTGGCAAGTTAATACCGATATTATAGCTAAACTATAAATATTTTGTTTTTTTTTTTGGTGCTATAGATTGGTTCAGTTATGTGTGGAATAAATGAAAAATAAATTCCATTTTACGGCTTAAATTTCCATTTTCCATCTTTATGTCAGAATCATTTCTAAACCAAATGATTCTCAGAGAAGAAATAAATAAATAATGAAAATTTACATCATGATCTATGACATTAGTTTCCAAAGTGTGTTCCGCGGAACCCTGGTATTCTACCAAACAGTTTAGAGGTTCCGCGTAACAGTTTTGGCAACCAAATGTTAATATTATTCATTTACATTTGTCTCTTTTTGTCTCTACTTCTTGCCTCTACAACACTCCTATTTTTCATGTAAAAGCATATATTTTTCTCTCTATTCCTCTTCACACTAAGCAAAAAATCTAAAAGCTACCAACTGCGACTGTGTGGGTTTATACCAGAATGCAATGAAAGTCTCCAAAAACTAATACATATGAAAATTCCTTCACTTTTTAATTGTTGGAAATCGGCACCAATTCAATTAAAAATTAAAAATAATAAAGGGTTCCACAATGTCTAGAAAATTTTCGGAGAGTTCCGCGACCAAAATAGTTTGAGTAACCCTGATTTATGGAATAAATTTCAAATATTTTTTTAATTTTATCTTTTAAGAACAAAAGCTAAATGATTAACACTTTTTTTGGTTTTTTTTATAAATGGATGTATATTGTATAAGAAGATAGCATCGAAGTACAGCGCGTTCAAATATATAACACAGAGGGAACGTACATTTAAAATTTTATTTGGGGATGCTTAAAACCTATCAGCTAATATCCACCAAATGACAACGATGTTAGTAATGGAAAACCAGAGCTTTTATATCTAATAATAATGGTTGGTACATTTTGACAAAGTCACTAAGCGTCACCCCTAGAATCAAAGAAAAAAAAAAAGACGCCAAATTTGACTTCATCAACATTTTATCAATGGCAACAAAAAATTTCACTTTTATAAAGCACGTCGTATAAAATATTTATAAATAAAAATTTTACTAGCATGCCTAAAATTTGATTGTTTTAAAAAAATGTTTTTCCATAGCGACGTTAGATAAAATGAAAAAAAACGTATCGAAACTGATTTGTAAATATTCTCATACTCCTGGCTTGCAGTGAAAAGATTGTTGTAATTTTTAGACTATTTTTGTACATATAACAATATCTTGGGAACGAATAGGTCAGTTAATATTATTAATATTATCACTTTTCAACTTGAGTACTTACATATCTAAACTACATACAGACTTTGATAATGTTAAAGTTTTATGGACATTTTATGACTCTATTTAGGAGTTTGTTAGAAAATTAAATAAGTATGGTTTGAAATGAATTGAATCCTTCTCCAATAAACTATGTAGATACTTACTAGTCAAAGATTGTAAACTTTGAAAGTTTAATGATGCTTATCTTTCAATATAGTTTGGTGGAGTTTTATTTAGAGTAATTCATAATTTTTTGTGTTTGATACAATGGTTTCCTCTACAAATTGAAAATACTACTTAGATAACATTTCTTTTTGATTATTTTAAGAGCAGTAAATCGATAAGTGGAGCAATAAAAAATGTATGGTAAAGTGAATTTACATGACACTTTAAGAAATTCTATATTTATTTGGTAAAAATGTTTAATATGTAGGTCGTATAAAAAAAAACCGAGTATGCATTTATGTGCGTAATGTGTCTTACCTATTGTTAGTGCTGGCATTCATTCATTCATTAAAAAACCTTGTCATTTTACTCGACAGATTTTACTACTTATTTATGACGTCATCACTATTTTATTTATTTACAAATATCAAACTCTATGTATATATGCACTATGTATGTATGTGAAGAATATTGTGTGGTTAGCTTTGCACACACACAATAAGATATTGTATGAAAAACGTGTAAAAAAAGCTCTTTCGTTACGAAAATGTATAATATCGCTGAAATAAATTCAATACACAAATTGTAATGGCTCAAAAAGCTTCCTGGCACATATTCAAAAGTTACTTTTTCAAGGATGAAATTAAATCCACATTACGACACCGTCTTTGCTTTGGGGGCTTTTTTTTCGCGCACACACAAAACACTTCTCGGCATATATGTACCGAAACTGCACAAATTGAATGCAAATCTGTTTAAAAACTGTTTGCAAGTTTTGTTAAAAATTTTCGAACAATTACTAATTTTAGAGAAAATAACCCAACAAAATCAAAACAAAACACAGAAAAATCTTCCACAAATATGAATATTTCGTATATGACCATCAACAATAATCAACAAACACACCACAACAATTACTGCACTTTTTTCGGTCAAATCTCACCCAAAAACCAGGAATTCTATAATTTAATTGGTTTTTCCGCGCAGCACAATAAACTAGATGTTCCAGAAAATCCTATGTTGTAAAATTCCCGTAAATTTATCCACTTCGTATACAATCAATGAGGGATTGCATTTAGCAAAACACCAGCGGCGATAATATCACCCAAAATGCTTGACTTTTACATTTAAAATGAAAATTTCACGTTACCCAAAATATATAATGCAACCGACTTTTCCACTACCCTGACAACGAATGCTTCATAGTTCAATGTGATACCTAAAAGCATTTTCACTTCATGCCACTTTATGCCAAGCAAAATCGTGTCGCGTTTGACTAGATCTCGTATAATTTCGTTTACTATTGCGTGAAGCTTTACAAGTAAGCTTTGTTTGTAGTATGTAACTATATGTGTACAGTGTACACTGTGTACACTGTACACAGCCATCTCTATATTATATCCTTTTCTTTGCTATTCCCAATGTGAAAACTCATGAAAACTCCACAGTTTGTTAGCACACATTTAAAAGGATCGTTCAAGGTGCTTATATGTATTATATTTTATCTGCATAAGTGTGAGTTGTCGTTATAGAAAACTAGTCGCATGCGCATCAGGTGAAATTTCTTTTTTGAAAAGTTTATTGTGATGTAATATTTTTTTTTTTTTTTTAAATTTTCTTTAATGAAAAAATATGTTTTTCAACAAATTTCTTGACCTTTTAATCAATGATTAATTAATTATGTTTTTGTTCATTTTATGAATAATTAATTATTTTTAATTAATTAGTTAGTATGTACTTTGTACTAGTAATGCTTCCATTATCAAAACATACACATATTCGCTATCTATTCATTATTTTTTTTTTGTATGTCATTCTTACATACATATATGATATGTACATAATATTCCCCATTCAACTGACTATGGCATAACATTTTGGGGTAGTTTAAGACGCCACTTTCGATCAATACTATCCCAGCAGCATGTTGAAGCCAGGCGCTGTACCCACAAAAGCTTTTCGATTGCGCATTACCACTTCATACCTATATCGTCATTCATTGGCTATGCTATGTTATGGATATGGAAAATGCATGTTTTTCATATTGTAGACATAACCACAATCAATTCTTATGTTTCGTGTGTGGGATCATTATGTTTATATACATATATACGTAGAGGATGTGTATATATTCATATGTACATATATATGTAGTACCGTTTATACCTAGTAAGTAAGTATATATTACAAACAAACATTGAGCTTTGATATGGAATTGTATAGACAAAGAACATTTCTTGAGTGGGGGGTGGGGGGCGGCGAGAATGGTGGTAAAATATAAGGATTATGTTGGTGTTATCGAAATTGCACCTGCCGAAAATATATATCTAAGGATTTTTCTTTTACAATATATGTACATATATATATATATATATATGTATATATACATATAAAATAAGTTGTGTACATATATAAGTTGTGTACATACATAATACATAATAGTCAGTCTTTTGAGATTAATCAGCAATGTGTCTACGTCAGATTTACTATGCGATATTGTCAAATGGTAAGATGACCGGTTTCTTGGTTAAGGGATTGTGTCCTTTTTATCGTTCACACATGTTGAGCAAATTTAAGGAGAATGGGGGGGAAATAAACGAATTTATGTCAGTCAGATATGTTAAAGCTATATAGACAACATAATATGTTTGTATATACTTTGTATATTGGTGAAAAGATTCGATTTTGTGCTATCTATAGATGAATCACACTATAATTTATGTAGAATTATAGTCTCAATTGACACCAAGTATTCGTCGAACAGTTAAAGATTACACAAAGTGATAAAAATAAAACAAAATAAAAAAACTAATCGACCTTTTTAATTTCCGTTCAATGATTATAACCTTACTAACTTCTAATTACCAGAATCGATTCTATGTTCGAATGCCACATTTAGAAGGCATCACAATAACAATGACATAGTTGTTTTTGCCTTCTAAATTTTAGAGTATTAAGAACGGTTAGGTTTAACAGTAGAATTTTTAAAAGAAACGGAAGGATTCTAGAGTGACCCATTTAATTTAATGAATGAATAGCACGCATATGGTTGTGAGTTGTGATAGTGATGCAATATAAATCATTCTTGCTACATTTTACTGGTGAAAATATTAACAGAAAATATAGAAGGCTTTAAAAAAGCTAATGGACTTATTTTTTTTAGAATCGTTTCTTATTTTTTGAGAATTAAATCTGTCCAATGCTATATTAAATCTATAATTAACTAGTGGCGTCAATTTGCCACGTTCTCAATCTTTCAAGTTCAAGTTTTTTCTTAAAAGTATCACTTATTCCCTGAACAATAAATTGACATATATTTAACAAATACTTCTAAAACATGTGAAGTTTAGTATGACACGAAAACTTTTATGAAGTTGTTGCTTAGAAAAAGAAACGGAGGAGCCACACTTTATCGGTTTCTGTTCAAAATACAATTCTTATAAAACTTTTCAACTAGATTAGCTATGCTCCCCATTTCCCTTGGGTTTAATTAGTAGGCCAAGGTTGGCAATATTTTGGTATTTATAGTCTCTGGTGCATTGTATTGTTATTTTGTCGGCAGGGCCTAAATTTAGACAAATTAGACTTAAAAACATGTATGGGTTTAGATTAAAAAGTTAACAAATTTAGCCATCCGAAGATATTCAAAAGTATTTCAATCAAATGGACAACTTTTGACTCTAAATATGTATTTATGTCTGATCCTGATCCCTTATGAATAGAAAGAATTTTATTGGCATTAAACTGTATTTTGAATGTGTTAAAAAAAAATTAGAAGTTCTGGGAAACTAAAATCAATAAGTTGTTTATTTTTGTTTTTTTCTATCTATTAATTTAACGCCCGGTTAAAACACATCAATTACAGTATTGTATGCTATGCAAAGAAATAATGATTAAAATCAATAAAAAAAAACACTAATATTTTTGCAAAATTTTCAAAAGCTCTCAAAACAAAACAAATATTTACTGCGCGATATTTATTAATTTCATCGATACCTTCCTGTTCAACAATTTTTTATTAAAATTTCCGCAATTCTATATTTTTGAATTGAAAAACATTTCAATGCCTTCTGAACCCATAACACAAAATGTATATTTAGCCCATTTCAAGAGTGCTAATTTTATAGGTTAAAATTAAAATTAAAAATTAAAAAAAAAAAAATATTTTCCACTTAAAACATGAATTTTTAAATTTTCGAAAATTGGCCAAAACTGCATTCGATATAAAATAACTTTATTTTAGTATTCAATTATGATATACTTCCGAAATAATTCAATCGATATTAAATTTATGTAAATAAATAAGCATTCGAGTATAGGTTACTATAGTTTCCAGGTAGTGTAGATCGACCATATATACATAGAGGTATGCATGTATGTAGTATGAAAAGGTGAAATGAAAATCGTTTTTTCAATTTCTATAGATAAATACACAAATAACCTTATCCCATCTGTAAAGTACATTATGGTTGACCTTTTAAGAAGAATGAATTTTCAAATTTCTGTACTTATTTAGGTTTTTTTTTTTTTTGTATATATTGCAATGAATAAAAAGGTTTAGTATATATATATGCATATAAATTGAATATATGTATCTAGAATTCCTTTATAAATAGGTTCTCCACACAATTTTAACCTATATATGAATTTATTTACTTATTCTTCTTACCTTCCACTATATACATGTCTTTATATAATGTGTATATATACCTACTTTACATTTTGATTTTTAAATAAATTTGAATTCAGCTCAAGGTAAAACTTATTGTGCAATGACGTACGTGTATCTTCTTTAAGTAGAACAAATTACGGAACAGTTGAATAATATTATATAAAACTACCCTCCACCAAAGTGTATATAGGAAGTATACTATTTTATGTATATATAAAGTATAAACACACCTGTACTAACTTCAACTTCCAGCGGCAATACTGCACCACGCTCGGTCTCTTAATGCAACAGTTTTTTTTTGTTGTTGTTCTATATTTGTATATATGTATATACTATATACATAGATATATACTTTTTTTTTTTTTGCAAATCTGCGGTATTTACATGATTGCCGTGTATATGTCTCGCATTTAATTAAAGGGGTGAAACATGCATTTTAATTGATTTTTGTCACGCTAATTGTGCATTAATTTAAAGCTGTTACGCTTTTCATTACGGAAAAAGCAATTTTTTTTTCTTTATTATGTGTGTAGGTATGTATGTATGTGTAGCTTCTCCTTATTATGCTATATAAATGTAATTAAAAAAGTTATTTTCACAGCATTAACATTTTCTAAATGAGGCAACATATTAAAATTAAAATATTCACTTTTACAGAAAAGAAAATATAGTTATGTAGGAAAATAAACAAAAATATTTCGCTAGTTTTTTGTTTTTTTTTTTTTAAGTGTAATTTATATGATAATGGTAGGCTAAATTGTACACTATTTATGGTTACTATTCCTAGAATATAATTTAATTTCATTTTATCCATCCATACATGGTGGAAAAATTTTCTTTCATTCCTGGAACATGTGAATCAAAAGCAATCTGGATTGTCTTGTAAATCAGACGATAGACTGATAGATTTAAAAAGGGTTGAATACTCATTATAATGATCCCACTCGCATAGAGAGTCTGTAAACCTACTAAACAACCCTTAAACGTATGTTTATTTGAATACAGTAATGTATGTATATATATGATGTGACGGTTTAGTTAAGTTTGAAAATCTTATTTTATCTGTCGATACTTATCTAGAAATTATCTCGAATGATTTGATAATTTCCCGGCGGAACCAATCTTCTTATGAATTTTATAGTAGAACATACGCAACAAAATTGCTAATCATTTCATTTTTCAAACTACATTATTTGTAGCATAATTGACTTTGATACGTTCGTTCGCATTATAAGAGTGTATACCAAAAGTTAATCTTCAGATAATCCAGAAATCCCGATAAATGGTAGATTTCCACCTAAGGCCATAATTACTGTCAGACAACTCAAATAAGGCAACAGTATTCAATATGATATCTATAGCGAACTTTGGCAATCTAGAAAGTAGTTCTTTATAAACCGAATGGCTCAAAACTCGAGGTCGTACGTTCGAAAACTGAACTAGAAGAAAATACGTAATAATAAGGCCGGTCGTCCACTGCAAGCGTTTTCGTACGAATTACGTTCATCAGAAATGTGACGAATCAGTTCGTCACAATTCGGATATGTTGGTATCCGTTTACTGAATGTGTTTTCGTCCGAATTTCACTTTTTTTTTCATTAAAAATTTTAAATATTAACACAATTATTCGTAGCCGTAAAAAAAAAACAAAATTCGTCTGATTTAAACATACATTGAACAATTGTGTCAAAATTTGCACAAATTCGGACGAAAAATCCCATCCAAATGGAATAGTTCGCAGTCAAATTGTATCACATACAGTGACAGTAGACGATGCTTAACACATTTCAGTGTATCCACATCGTTCGCATATATTGGAAACATTTCTGACGAACATAATTCGTACAAAAACGCATGCAGTGGACTACCGGCCTAAATAGCAGTGGTAAAATATATATTTTTTGCTATGTGGACGTCCATACTTAATTTCGACGCCATTTTCAAAAGAAAAATGAGTTGGCAACATGACATTTTGGGTTCGCGATGATCAATTTTAATTTATTTAACAAAACCCGGCCCGTATTGCGAACGGGCAATTGTTTTTGTTACAGAAATTCAGCTTACTTTTAGGCTACTTTTAGTAGAAGATTAGCCGTTGAATGATTTATTGTTAAAAATATTTTCGAACAGTTGGGCTTACAAAAAGACATTCAGGCACAAAGATCATTAATGAGGGTTCGTTATAAAAACCCTAAAAAAAAAATTATCTTATAAAGTTTTTGTTGATCGAAAATTCTAGTTCAATTCAAAGTATATATGTATATAATCCTAATCTAATAGAGTAAGCAGAACATAAAGTGCTTTTTTCCTCAGCTTCACAAGCCTTATAGTGATTTATAAATGGTTTAATTTGGGGGACAGTGATTTACTACCGGTTCTTATTATGTTCTTCAAATATACTTAACTAAATTAAAATTTCATATAGATAGATATTAGTTATTCTAAATGCTATTTCTGGACAATTTTTTTTTTTTTTTTTAGATTAAGTTTAATATTAAAGATTTTAATTAACAAAATACAAACATACATATTTACGAAATAACTACTCATATGACTAATAAAATTACACCACTAAGTTGAGGTTTTATTTACCATGCCAGAATATACGATAAATTCGGTTAAAGGCCAATGCTCAACATGAAAACTTCTAGGCTATACAATCATATATACAGAACGTCTGATAATATAGTTTGTGGTTTCAACCTTTTGGACCAACATTTATTCATATGGAAACAAACATCAAATATTTAGAGTAACCTTTCATTACGTACAGACAACACACACACACACACACACACATATATACATACACACATAATTTAGAATTTCAGCGCTTAAAGCTATATAGAAAACAGCTTTCGGGGAAACATTTTCATTCATTAGTTATAATGTGCACAATGAATTTTTACTCTTAACTGAAAATTATATAATGTACAAAAGCTTAAGTATATCCATATATAGTCAAAAGCTTTTGTGTAGAAAGGTACACAATAATTAACCTCATTTATTTGAATAGCTACTACCTTTATTACCTAAGTATTATAATTTTTTGGAACTATTCTTTTGTAATTATAGTTTTTTTTTTTTTTTCTTCATAAAAATTTATTTCACTCAATTATATTCAAATCCAGAAGCAAATGCCATAACTGCAACGAACTTACTTGACTTTTAGGCCGGCTTCTTATATAAGTGTACTTACACGAAATAAATTTTCAGTATTCCATCAACGTTATTATATATACATATATATATATATATATATACATACATATAAGATATAATATAAACATGTTTATGTACCTTCTACGTCATTAAGTGCTTTTTCACCTTTTAAGCTTCTCAAATACTGGAAAACATTAAAATTAAGGAGAAAAGAACTTTTCTGTTTAATGAAATTGAAGAGATGAAATGTTCCAGTTTCACTTCAGTGGTACTTTTTTTCTCACTTCTTCGTCGTTGTTGTTGTTTTTTTGTTTTTTTTTTGGTTTGATGTAAAAATATAATGATGGTCCTACTAATGGATTTAATTCGACGGAGTTGTATTTTTAATCATCTGGAGTTTAGTTTGTGAAAAAGTTCTAATGTTATATATATAAAGGCGAAACATGAGTTTCCTTCTATTCGTCATCATAAAAGATAATGGGCTTTTGGCTTTAATTCAGAAAAATTGCAAGTAGGTAGGTAACTTTATAAAATAACAATAAAATATATACTTAATCTACATTATATATATACAAACATACATACATACATATATATATATGTATATACAGGAACAAAGTGAAATTGAGCGTGAATAAATAATTGGAATCCAAAGTATACCTCAAGAAGTTATATACCTAACTAACTATGTACAAAGTATATACGTCTATAGGGTGAAATTTGAATGTGAGAACATTCATATGGTTATGGGCTATGGATTAATTTGTTATAATTAACTTATAGTTGATAATGGTCCAAAATATTCTATTTCAATAATTAATAAATTTCATATAACTACACATATTCCATTAGGTATAACTTCTGTTTAATATAATTTTATGTCAGTAACATTTTCTACCTGCCATATAATCGGGTGGCAGACAAAACAAAACCAGTATAAAAGGTCAGCAGACATAAAAGCGAATATAGCACAAAGCTCAATGGTGTTACAATGTTAGGGAAACTTAATTGAAAATTCAGTTCATATACTCTTAGATAATTTAGTCACCCAGGTTACGTTTAACTTACAAAGGTTTAAACTGCAAATTTCCTAATTGAGTACATGATGCTTTGGGAGGTTAAATGTTTTAAATGATAAAATGTCATAAACCCACCATCTAGTGTGTAAGCTATGTATGATAGGTATGTGCTGTATGTGTGCATAGACATACATATGTATAGTATCATTAAATTAATTATCATATAGATTGGTTTAGGCTTTAAGCTTCTTGTATATAGAGATTATTATTATATTATGAATGAATTTTAATATGTAATTTTGTAGTTCAATTTATAAAATGAGATTTTCAGGAATGTTCTTGATAATTTATGCCGCTTACTTACACTGCATTTGTTCAATTCAAATGACTATGTATATACATATGTATGGAGTAAAATTGACCAATAATAGTTTACTTTAGCATAAATTTACGTAAATTATTCTCACTAAGTAAAATATCTCCATGTTTTGTTTATCATAAAAAAAATCTGGTGTGGTTAGGGTTAAAGTCCAAATAAAGGCTGGGCAAAATTTTGCTGGATTGTGAAGAGCTATGTAAGTAGAATTAAGAAATTAAAAATCCTATAAATAACATAACATAGGTTGCAGCGCCATAACGATAGGTCGTAGAATATTTTGGTCTATTAATGAAATCCTCATTTATTTATTTTCTATTATTTTTGTCATGTTCAATTTTTCCGTAATACAAATATTTTTCGAGTAAATGATAAAAATCCCTAGACATTATATTAAATTAATTTTTAACTTTTTGGCTGTATGAATGTAAAAAAACCACCTCTAAACTAACTTCAATTTTAAAACATATGATTGTACTCACCTAGGTATAGATGTAGTTAAAAACTATGGTGTATTCCATTTTTGTGAGCCAATTTACTTCAATTTTTTAAAAATTCTCACCTTAGAAAAAATTGACCTGTAAAAATAAAATCTTAATTAATTTATTTGTAATTTTTCTAATAAGATTTTGATATTTAATTTATTATAACCTATACACAATACACATATACATCTAACCTAACCTACCTATAAACAATTACAAGTATTCTTGAATCATACAAATATTTTTAGAGTTTAATGTTAAAATAAAAAATAATAAGTACCTGTTCTTTTTCAGGTAGATGAGTATAGTTAGTGAACACACATCAAATATAATGTACATACAACAGTAGTTATCTCAAGGGAAGATATGTTATCCAGTTGATTAAATATCAAATTATAAACATACGACTGTATATCAATTCCATACCCTAAACGATAAAATATCCTTTTAAAAAGATCCAGAAAACATGAATTTCATATGTATTTTCTGTTTATCCTTCGATACACCATTCCATTGATATAAAACCAATATTTGAGTTATTGAACGAATTTTAACGAAAACAAAATTATTCTTTTCTGAGACATGTTTTTTGTTTGGGGGGAGTGGGGGGTTGTGGACTATTTCTAAAAAATACAAAAAAAAAATATGTGTACTTTAAAGGGAAAAAATAAATATATTCTATGACGAAATATTTTCTGTGAATATAAAATTGACAGGTTAATGTATAGTAAGTAGTCTAAGTTGTCCTTAAATAAAAAAAAGAGTTAAAAAAACAACTTGAAAGAACACCAAATAAACACTTTTAATAAATAGAAAAAAAACAAAATTATTTCTAACGATGAGCGGTAAGTGTATGTATGGGTATGGTAGGTACGCACGCCTGGTTTGGTGGCAATAATATTCTACCAACGCTTAACTAACTCAATTTTTTTTTTTAATTTTAATTTATGACAGAAATTAACGACACTATGTTGAAAATAACAAAACTAACAAAAAAATATCTAATTTATTATAGCATCGGTAACAAATGTAAATGTTACACGTATCTTATTCGTCGTTAACCAATTTCAGGCGGCTCTATTGTCCGTGGACGAAAATCGAAATAAGTTTACCCAGAGACTACGTTTGGTATTTAATTTGAAGGATTTTTTTTTACCTGTGCAGGTATGGTGTCAGGTTCGGTCTGGGGGAGTGGTGCAAAAATATAGGTCTAATAGTAAATTAGTATGAAAAGAATTTTAACAATTTCACAATTTTTTAAAGAAAAATTACTAAATAGACACAAACCAAAAATTATCATCGACAAAGGTTCAAACTAACATATTAGCTTCGGTGCGTATTCCCACCAGTAGCCTGAAATGGGTTTATTTATTACCAAAATTCTGTAACAAATGTAATAAATACAACCAATGTAATAAATGTAACTTATTTTGAAAAAAGTGTGACTTTGTAAAGTCTCGTTTACTTGAGGACTTGCATGTCACCTTTGTCTATTTTCACTGTAATAATAAGTTTCATTAAAACTTCATATTAAAGTTTTAAATTTTTTTTTCAAGAATAGATAGACGACTATTATTTAAAGTTATGCAAAGACGCCGTTGAGCTTTAGAAATATAAATCCCTCAGCTATACTTTAATGTAAGTAGCTGTATCTATAGGTTGTAATTGTAATATATGAATCTTCATGATTGGACTAATACTGGATCTTGAGATATACGGTTACAAAGTGGAGTGGAGGATACCTAAACGTGGAACCTTCTTCGTTTACATTAAATTTTGATATTATTTAAATATATGTGTATAGGTAAAGACATCTTCTCTATAGCATAGGTATTCCTATTAAAATAGACAAAAAAGAGACTTCATTTATAAAAATAGAGTTTTTAATAGGGATTCTTTTTCCTTTTTTCTTTATAGTATATACTTAAAAAAATATCATACTTGTATTATGATGTGTAATATAAGTGCCTATGTATATGTATGTTTATGTATTTTAATAAAAACCAATAAAGAAGGAATGATTGGCTAAGTCGATTATATTATACCCGTATGAGTACTTGTTTGTGTCTATTAAGTCTGTACAACAAATATATATTGAGTAAATTGAATACAAATGATTAAAAACCCTAGAAATAACATAAAATTGATTACAGTGCCATAATAATAGGTCGTGAAACATTTTGGTATATAAATGAAAACTTCATTTTCGTTATATTCATTTTTTTCCGTAATCCAAATATTTTACGAGTAAATGATTAAAAACCCTAACATTACATAAAATTTAATGCAGCACCATATTGGTATGTTGTAGAACATCTTGGTCCATGAATAAAATCTTCATTTTTGTATTCTCTAAAATTGTTGTTGCATTCCTTTTACATTCCAACTATCTTTCGAGTAAATGAAAACATTTAGGTTCACACGCACTGTACAACAGCCTCCCTTATATTTTGCTCAGTTTGCTCCAAAAACAATAGGGTTCTTACTCTAGGACTACATAATAAACTGTCAAAATGTCAGCTCTCGAGCTTCAGCCGTTTAGCCGGAATCTTATTTACGGTCAGACGGACAAAAGGACATGCATATTTTGACTTAGTATTTCACGAGAAAGACAATGATGTTAAGTAATAAGTAATAGAGTATAGAGAAAGTAATGAGTATTAAGGGGTGTTACAATCTGCGTACATAAGTTATAATACGCTTTTATTAACATCATACGGGCATAAAAATGCATACAACATTTACGAGAAAAAAGACATTTCTCCATTTTATTTATGCGAATATGTTTGAACAAATTTGCCATCGGTTTTGAATAGCAAGTATAAAAAGCATAGATAGATATAGTACATACATAATACATACATAAATGCTTGGTGATTTGTAATGTGCATAAATATTATGTTAACCAAAAATCCATTTATGAATGCAAGACAAGATTTTTGATTGTTGTTCATGACATGAATTAATATATTCTGAAAATATCTTGCCTTTTCCCACATTTTACATTTATTATCTATAGTTGAAAATTTAAATTCCACCGGATTGAAGGATTTTTGGGGTATTATATGCATATATATTTCGCTTACAGAGAAAATTCGGGTTAAATTTAGCGACAAATAGAAAAGGTATAGTACATAAAGCATACAGTTTTCACAGGGATTTAGGCCAAAGAATGGGGCACACAAAGTAAGGGTTCTATTTATAATAGTGTGATAAACTGATATAAATATACAATAGATACCATATAATCATTGGGGACAGTGATTAGAAGTTATTTTCTAGGTCACAAAAGGGAAAATATGCCAACAAGCTTAACATAGATTTGTTTGGAAATAGGTAAATTATTGTGGTGTTAAAATAGCATAGGTTTTATTTTAAAGGATCATTATATTATCCAAAGTTATATCTGAACCGATTTATAGGTGTGAAGATAGTAAATAATGGTAATATTATTATGGATAACTCCGCACTAAAACATTAAATCGATATGTATTTATCCATATAAAGTGTTCGTATTTTGTATTTGTACCTCCTCTCCGACAATCATAATAACTGTTTAACTCCATAAATATAATTCAAACATCATAAAATATTTTTCACTAACAAATTGAAGAAAAGTTTCCTACACAAATGGACGCATTCACCTATACCTATGGCCCTATACAGCTTCAAATGGAATCCGAACTACCCGAGCTCAGTTCTATCACCAAAAGAACTCACAAAAACACTTTCTTCTTTGGCTCGAGTAATATTTGAAACCCACCACCTGGCGTTTCGGCACAGAAAACCATTAAACCGTATTTAGTCGATAACCATAGATATAGAATAAAAAAGTTGGTAATCGCTTGGTGAAAGGTCGAAACATATAGGAGAGATCGGGAAGAGTGTCACACTTTTTTTTTATTAGCTAAAACAGCTTAATTTATCGACATTTTAAATTCAGCTTGATCTTAAATTCATTGAAATTTATTTAATTAATTATGTTGGTCTATACAGGAAAATTCAAATTACATCCTCAATAGGATATTTTTTAATCACTTTTAAAAGAACGTTTTTGTGACATATTTCCTCAAGGCCAGCGTAAAATGTCAAACCATACGGGAGGAAATGTCACAAGAATAATATATAATATATATCCCCGGTCTCTCCTACTTGTAGTAGCGTCCCTCGCATCCGAAAAAAAAAAATTGAATTTTAAATCAAAATTAAAAATCTTCTGGCAATAAATTAAGACTGAAATCGCACTCGAGCTTGGATTTATCAATTAATGACTAATTGTCTTTCGAGATCATGGAGCATTTTGGAAATTCTCATCATCTAAAAGATATTTTTAATTAAAATTTACATTGTACTAAAACTTTATGAATTGCTCCTTTGTTGTACGTAGGTACTTAGGAAGGTACTTAATAGCTATTTAATAAATACTACCATCTATCATCAATATCAGTAAAACCCGTTAATTATGCTTGTAAATATAACAAAGTATACTATTTTATACTTATTATACATAATCTACAACCATTTATACTTATATTTATCAAATATACATGACATAAACGTTTTTTATGTGAATAATCATCATGCTGGCTGGGTACACTACATACAGAAGCGAATAAAACAAAACAAAAAAAAAAAAACAAAAAAAAAACATTTTTAAGAAAGTTAAATTCAAATCCTTTCCAACAAATTCTATGAGGTCTTCGTTTTACGTGTATTCTTTTATTTTATCTGATGAAATTATCCTAGATTTATTCCATCACAGTCCTAATGTGCTTATGATTTATGTATAAAGAAAACGAGAGAATTTCCACCTGAATATTTTTACACCTTAATACATTTTCTCCGAGTTGGTTTTGTTGTTGCAAATAATTTTATTTTAAGATATTTTGAAGTAACTTTGATTTGGAAAAACCACCAGCGGAAAATAAAAAAACTTTTTTCCTTTTTTTTTTTTTGTTGGTAACCAAAAGTTGGACTTGCTTGGTATGAAAAGTGTTCTTTGCACACGGTTTTCTATAAGCTGACTGGCAGATTGTGGAAAACAAACTTGTGAAATTGAAATTTCAGAGTTCTGTCTGTATAGAAATTCTTGGTGTGAAATAAATTTTTTTTTTTCATGCTTTGCTGTAAATTGAAAAGAAAGATAAAGTATTGTCGATGTACGTACAGGTACCTTTAAAAAGTACATTTCTAAGTTAGAATTCGACATGAGAACGAAATAAAGTTTTTTAGGTATTAATAAGAATGTAATTCCATTCTTTAAAGTTTTACTAAAAAGTTTAAAATATAAAATCGGTTTGTAGGGCCAATGTGCTTTTATTATTGAGTATACGGTGTGGTCGGTGTGGTAGACCTAAAAATTCGTGGGCGAAGAACAGTCATCGAAAAAGCAAGAGCAGAACCAAACTCAATACCTTTGACGACGGTTTGTCGATGCACTATGATGATGATAATGATGATAATGATGATACATACACATAATATACATATGTTGTAAAAAAGCTAAATATTTTTGAAAAAATTCGAATATGTAACTCATTCGAAATTTATCGAAAAACTCCATACCTCATTTATTACTAATTGCAATCAACAATAGCGAACTATTTTAGGAACATCATCATCATCATTATCAGGCCTTTATCGTACCACGAGGGAAGATTTGCCATCCACAAATATCCGCAAATTTTGATATTGCATAAAATTGATGTTTATGCAACCCTGCACCTATGGTAAAATTATCGCAAAAAGTTTAAAAGTTAAATTCTTGGTAGATTTTCACTGTAATAATAAAAACTACACTCCCGGGTTTGACAGAAGTTCTTTTTTAGTGAAAATGAAAAAATGTTATTTAACTGATCTTTTTTCTCAATGGGCTAACTTTTTAGAATGACCTCAACAAAAGAACATGTCAGAACCAAGATTCAATGTCTGGCTCAACAAAGCCGTATGTCTTACAAAAATGTTGCTCGGTCATAAGGCCTTCATAGGAATACCATCAGCAAATGGATCAAAAAGGAGGATGGGAAAGATATGCCCAGACCAGGATGCGGACATCCAAAACGAAAAAAAAAATTCGAAACATGGTTGAAAACTGAATTGGTATAGGAACAAGAACCGTTGGAAAAAAATTGAATAACTAAAAAAAAAAATTCAAGATGTAAATAAAACTGTATAGCGCAGACAAAAAGCATCTACGAAGCCAATGTTCAGTCCAAAAAATGTTAAAGATTGCGACAATTGCTACAATAAAGGAGTTGTTTAACGATGTCTTAAAAGACTAGCCTGGGAATTCTTCAGATTGAAATCGCATCGAAAATATTTGGTCTAAATTGGAAGAGAGTGTTTTTGTTGAGCCCAGATCGAGATCCAGAACTTCGTTAATCAGCACAGTACAGCGTACATTGAACGATCTATCACAATCGGACTAGAAAGAATTATGTGAAAGTTTCTCGCGCAGAATTGAGGTATCCTTGGAAAATAACGGATTGCATACAAGATATTATTGATTTTTTACTAATTTGTTATTATTTCTAATAAAAATCTGAAAAGATGTCTTTTTCTAAGACTAATAGTTTTTTTTCTATATCAAAAAAATATCATGCACAAGAATTAATGCGCCACTCTGTACATATCCATTGCATCGGTACATATGCATTACATGGATAGATATATATATAATTTAAATATTTAAAAACGATAAAACAAATTGGTTCTTTCTTTATCTCCCTTACTATGCAAATACAGTCGTTTCATTTAGTTAATAGGAATGATTTTTCAATTTAACTTAAAAAACGAACAGAAAAAAAAGAAGCCTGAATTCATATAATTTTTAGATGATTGTAGCATTTATTATTCATGTTTTCAAAGTTAAGTAGGTATAGCGTACTTTTAAGTACATCATTTTCGTTCAGAAAGTAATTTTTTCCACAAAATGTATAAATAAGTAGGTATGTAATTGAACCTAAAATGATATTTTGACAATGTCTGTTTATATAATACGTGTAGCATATAATTAGGAATAATTGAATGAATCGAAAAAGTAAAATTTGATGTTCGACAATTCATTAATTTTTTATCGGGCAATTTTTCGGTTCACAAAAGGTCATTCAAACAAAGATATTTTATTCGGTTCATTGCCAAATAATATGCAATACGGCGCGTGACATATTGATGTTGATTTGTCTTCTTTTTAAGGTAATTTTTCACTAAATTCGTGCTTCAAGTGGAATTGTACTTTCTATATAGTTATAGCCGCCATATTAATTTTTACATATCATATAGCCTGGTTGTTACTTAAATTCTAGACTTCTAGAGATTTGGCAAAATGAATATGATAACAATTATAGAGAATACAAAAATAAAATTTTTATTCATAGACGAAAAAGTTGTACAATCTACCGTTATGGCGCTACAATTAATTTTATTAAATTTCTAGGGTTTTTAATCATTTACTCGAAAAGTATTTACATTACAGAAAAAATGAATATAACGAAAATGATAGAGAATAAAAAAATGAAGATTTCATTCATAGACTAAAAAGTTTCACGAAATACCGTGGCGCTGCAATCATTTTTATGTCATTTCTAGGGTTATTAATCATTTGTATTCAATTTACCCAATTATATTTATCGTACAGACAAAATAGCACGGACAAAGTTATAAATAATAAACAACTACTCATAAGGGTATATTATAATCGGCTAAGCCAATTTTTCCTTTTTTAATGGTTTTTTAATCTAATTTTTGCATCCTAATAAACATCATTTTAAGATTTAAGATAGTTAATTTGGTGAAATAAAATATATCTATGGGCAAGTAATTCACGCTCATAACAGATTTAATTAAGTAGCGGTTCTACTGTTCTATATGTACCTGTACCATCAACTTCTAGATGACGTGCAAGTATTCTTTTTTGAAATCTTAATGATAAATTCATTTTCTCAATTTGATAAAAGTTTTTTACTCTACTGGAAGTTTTCCCTGTGATTGTTATTGAATCTGGGAGCTTTGCCAATTTTAGTGTTATTTTTTCATTTCAAAATATAATTTATTATTTATATTGTCTTACCATGCCCATAGTTGTACAGTAAAAAGATGAAATGATCCTTATAAGAAGTTATATTTTTGGTATAACAAAAATAAGAAGTAGAACGAGTATTTATATTTAAAATAATCCCCGCTTGTGTTGATATATATTTTTAGTTGGCATTATACATAGCCATGACATTTCTCTAGCAGAAACATACATCATCCACACAGTGATTCTCCTTTCCTTTGCTCATATCCACAATAGTTTACATTTACAACAAGACCAACAATTGTGATGATATAGATACATGTATTTAAGTGGAACATTATAAAGAAAGAAACATATTGTCCCAGTTCCCAAATATTATGATCTATGCGGTGAGTTTTAAGTCGGTTCTATCTTAATTTTCTTCATTTAATTTAGCTTGAATACATTCACAATTTCAGTTTACTTCATTATCTATAATTTTAAATTCACGGTTCGTCACACGGTATAGACTAATTTATTGTTTATAATCATCGGACCGTCTGTCGTTCGAGGGAGCATAGGTCATCCACAAAAAGACGCCATCGCGTTCTGTTCGTTGACAAAGTTTTCACATCCGTTTATTCTTTTCCTTCTTCATAAGCATCGGCTATCGGCAATTATGGTGCGGCGCCACGTTTTTCTGGGTTGTCCTTTTTTGCGAGGAACTTGGGGATTCCACTCTACCGCTTTGCATGCAATGTCTTTCTTAGGCTTTCGAAGTGTATGTCCGATTCAGTTCCATTTTCTTCGACGGATCTGAGCATCAATCTTCTCCATATTTATGATTCTCCATATTTACAATTCTCCATAGTTCTTCATTTCTTTCGAAGAATTGATTGTGAAACCTCCATAATACTCCTTCCCTCGATCTATTTTAATTACAATTTCATTGAGCTTGATCTTTGTAAAAAGTGGCTTGGAGCTTGGCGTAGAGAGAAATCCGAATATCGAAACAACTAACATGGAAAACAGGCACCGAAGAAAAACCTATATAAGTAATCTAAAAGACAAGGTTGTCGCAAGAGGTCTAAAGATATCTTAAAGAACGCTAAAAGGAAAACACAGGAAAAGAACATTAAGAAGAAAACTCAGGAAACTCTAACACAGTTTGATTAAGAGAAAAGAAAAAGGGTTAATGGTTTTTATAAAATTGTGACCCACCTGAGAGCCAACGGTCATTACAGATGGAACATTGATTAGGATTATAGTTATATGGAAAAGCTTTCTTCCTATTCGAAAAGTCATGCGTAGACAAGTTTGCATCAGCTGCATCGAAACCAATAACAACGTCATGATGATCATAAATCCTGTCTCAAATTTCTATACTTCCATTGTAGTAGAACTTATAATAAGTAGTCCTCTATTGGTCAATATATTTCTATCCATTTAGTTGTTGTGATAGCTATAATATCGAATTAGGTTGTCTCTAGAGAATCTGTAAAAAAGTGCTTAATTGACCGACACGTACTAAGGTTTTTTTCAATATTGTCAATCACTCACATTTTCTATCAATTTTAGTAATCAATATACGAATCACATTGATCTAAAAGTATAAATCGGAATAGAAAAAATAGAGGTGAGCTGTTTCATTCTCATATAGATCCTTCATCAAATTTCGTATACTTTGCCCATTGCTACGTACCTACCTATTCCAATTTTGAACGAAAATGTTACCATATTGATGGTAAAAGTATAATAAACTCAAAATAAAAGTTATTCTAGAGAGAAAATGTCGAAAGTCATTTCGTTTTATTGTTCTCTTAAACAATCCTTAAACAATCCTGAAAAACTAAGATAGGACCAATTTTAAATGTACCATCAATGAACAGAAATATAAAAAAATTCGAAAATATCCTTTAGACTCTTTAGAGCTTTGTGTCTAAGAGAACATTCCATAATTTGTATATATTTCGTGTATATACGGATAATTCATATATGTGAGATATATCAGAGGGGGGTAGATGGGTAGAAATTTGAGCTACTTATCGACTCTGTATATATATCAAATACAATTTGTTTTATTTATTCATGTAATTTTGTTTTTTTTTTGTGTTTTTTTTTTGCATGACTTTGTATAGCATGATGACGGAATTTTTCTTTTCAAATTTGATTTCCATTCCCATATTGATTATCTAACAAAAATATTCGTTAAACATTTATTGGTTCTATATGTTTTTATGGTAGCTCTTATCTAATCAATTTATTGTTTGGAAACTGAGCACTTCTCTCTGTGTGGATTTAATATCCATTTCACATGAATTGTTGAAATGAAATTGTACTATTGTAGGTGTACTTTGGTCAACAGAGTATACGAGTATGTCTATTGATTGCAAATTGTAACTCAAATGCATATATATAGATATATTGGATCACTTCATTTTGTGTGAAAGCATAAAATCAAAATCAGATCGGTGGCTCAAATTCGTAATTTTTGGTAAATATAATCAGCTATTGTCTCAATATTTGACTTGGAAAATGGATATTAGTAATATTTCGTACAATACCACTAACGACCAAAATATCATCATTTATATACTTAGTTGTAATCCAACAAAGATTCTACATTTATGGAATGCAGGAAGTGTAAAATAATTTTTTTTAGATTTAATGGGACTAACTAGGATGCTTCATATTACATTAGTAACTGGTGGGACTCTTTATGACTGTTTATAGGAGTTAATTTGTTAATAGTGTACTATCTATTGATCCTACTGGTGCTCAAATATCTGGTAGGTATTTGTACAGTGAAATTAGCGCTTTTCAAATTTCCAGTAGGTACCAGTGCAGTAAAACAGTAATTAGGTCAATAGGAGAAAATAAATATCAGATATTTTATTACAAGTTTCAATATTTTCTCTAAATAGTTTCTCATTTTCGTCAAAGGGTCAATTGAACAATTTTCCAATAAGTTACATTAAAAATAAGTCATTTCACACATCTAAAGAGATTGGTTGTGAATACAAATTCGTTTCCGATTTATAATATTATTCAGGATTTTCGCTTTTGGATTTTCTCCATAATTTGAATTGAAATTAAAAATATTGTTGTAAGTGAAGTGATCAAATTATTTACGATTCTTTCGATGTGTCTATTTTCATTTTGTCTGTACAACAAATATATATTGAGTAAATTGAATGAAAATTATTAAAAATCCTAGAAATGACATAAAATTGACCTCAGTGCCATAACGGTAGGTCTTGGAACTTTCTGGTCTATAAATGAAATCTTTATTTTTTTATTTTCTATCATTTTTTCTATAATCCAAATATTTGTCGAGTAAATGATTAAAAATTCTAAAAATTACATAAAATTGATTGGAGAGCCATAACGATAGGTCATGTGACTTTTTGGTCTATGAATAAAATTTTCATTTTTGTATTCTCTATAATTATTGTGATATTTATTTTTCTTCATTCCGACTATATTTCGAATAAATGAATGGTTTATATCAAAATTAGGTCTACGCTGTACCACAGCCTCCCCTATACAATAAAATGTTTGTTTTGGGGTACAACACAAAAAAAAGTTGGGAATCGCTAGTCTACTCTACAGTGTAATTATAAATTGGTAGAAGAAGAAATGTTTGAAAATAAGAATATAAAAATGAAAATATAAACGGGACGCCATGATTTAGATCCAAAACCATTTAATGTTAGACGAACGTTTTATTTACTTAACCCGTTAAGTTGAACCAAATAATCATTGGATGACCCAAGCTCAAACCAATTTATTTTCACGCATTTTTACCATACAATTTTCTACCAAACACTTTCTCTCATATATATACACATAGTCATTTTCATGATTTGTGTACGATTTGGGCATTAGTGTTGCCATATCTCCTTAGGGCACTTTTACCACCTCTTCTCATAGCAATCCAACATATAATCTTAAATCCCACGCACAAATTCTAGTGAAGTATACGATTTACATTGTGTGTGTACAAGGACAAAGAAATCCATTTCGAATAAAAGGAAAGGCAATTCAAGGAAAATCGTCCCTTTTATGAGAACTTATTGGAATATTTCTTCATTCAGTGCATATTGTTCTTTGTACAACAACCATGGAAAGAAAAATGTTTATTTTTAAGGACGATATCGTATCAGTTATATTATTAAGGTAGGTAGTTGAAAAGATTTTTTTCCTGTACCTGTACCTACCTATATAAGAACACGTATGTATGTATGTAGATACCCAATCAATAGGTACATACATATGTATGTAGACCGTTGATGATATTTTTCAATTCAATATTCTTCAAAGGTAAGTAATGGTAACGATATGCAAATTAAAAACCTAATTGAACGATTTCTAACAAGAAATAAAAATCTGATTGATTTTTAAATTGAATAAAAGTGGACATCTAGCCTAGAATTAAGAGGGTGTACATTGTACATTCAGACTTTATTTAAAAATACCTACACCCCTACACCTACACAGTATAAAAGTGCAGGTGCAACGGCAAAAGGATGTTAGAGAGATGCTTGGGCATCGACACAGAAACTTGCCGAGAACCTATATCGTGAAAGTAATGATAAAAATAAAGTTAAGGCGGCACGAAAAGAACACAATGCCGAGGATAAAAGTAACCGTAGGTATATTAAGTAGAGTGTAGACATTGCACTTATAGGTATATTGAATTTATTTGATTTATTCCAAGAGCCAAGATCATGTGGTTGAAACGATCAGCTAAAGGAAACTTTTCAGTATTATTAAGAATTATTGTTTGATTTCTTTGTATTCTATGAGTTTTTTTTTACGAAACAGTAACATTATTTGATTCTAGAACAAACCAACTACCTAATCCTCGTCCGAAAGATTAAGAAATATTTGTAGATAATTTTGGAGTGCTTAAGTTGTCACCAACGTACACAAGCAAAAGTGATCACATCACTCTTACTTGTTTATCGTGGGCATTGGTGTTTCTTAGAAGCTCAAATACGATTCTATTAAGATTTACCTATTATATTATAATGTATTGAAAAGAATAATTTTGAATCACTTACCTGGTTCATTAACAATTATTTAGTTTCAATTTCAAGTCACGAGCACGAGTCATATTGGTTTTGGATTTCACAATTTAAACGAAAAATTAGCGGATTGATGTAGTATATCTGCAATATATTGAGGCATTTAGCTTTAAGATGTCAGCAGTAAATATTTCACAATTACCTACCTATAATAATTAATTAACAAAGTAAAATTCTTTTTCGTTAAACATCAGTAACGTTACGATATTTTGGACATTTATTTAAAACATAAAAGCTCTTTTAAGCTTTACAAACACAAAATATTTTAAAGGATATTTTTTTAGGGCCACGTGATTTTTTGGGATTAAATAAAAAACATTTTTTAAATCCAAAAAAACTAAATTGCTATAACCACTATGCCACTATAAAAAAATGCACTGTACTACCGACTATCGAATTTCGAAATTCGCCATAAATAAAAATGAATCCATTCAATGAATTATCGATTGAATTAAATGTCATTTCTAAACAGTTGGTGTCACTGAGAAAGTGTAAAATGGAGTAGGGTGTGTGAGTCGGTACAGTGAACTGCAAAACAGTGTTGCCAACAACACTGGTTTTTACACAAAATCCGATTTTTAGTTTTTTTTTAAATTAATATTTCAATCTAAGCATTTTATACGCTTAGTTTTAGAAAAATAATTATTTTTGTATGTACATCATGTTACGAAAATAACCAAAAAAAAAATAACCAACTAACTGATTTCCATTGAAATTGGCCCCATCGTCGAGGTGTTGAGTCATTATAAATTTCTACCAGTACAAAAATTTATATTGATAAATAATAATAATAATGTCTGTAAATAAAAGTTTGTAATTTAAATTTTTTTGACACAATATTTAAAAAATCTGCTTTTTCTACAGTGCTTCTGCTGATTTTTAAAATATTATGTTGGCAGTATTGGAACTACGAAATATAATTTTTCTGTATGGCGGACTCGTTTTGCCGCAAGCGTTTCTCGTTTGTTCATTGTAGCAATTTTTTTTTGTCGATTCCAGTGTAACTATAGATAGTTTTGTGTTATTTGAGTTTTAAATTAATTTAATAAAACATTTGTGTCGCCCCGTTGGACGGTAATGCAATGGGTGCCTATCTATCCGAACCGATAACAGAGAAATTGTCCAGCGATGAGTCGAACGAGTATTTAACATGCGGCGCCAGTTCTATGCAAGGATGGCGTACGAGCCAAGAGGTATCATAAATATTTCTCTATTAATTTAAAATAATTCGGTATCATCAAACTTGTATCTAGTCGATTTAAATATTTTGAGCATTCACCTGATGAATTGATGATTTAATAAAAACGACAACATACATTGAAAGATTATGTGCAACAATAGGTCAAGATAACTGTTTGCAAAAATCAAACATGGAGTTTCTGTGTTTTGTAGACAACATTTTTGCACTAATAGAAAGAGCCCGTCGTCGTGTATCTTAAAACGTATACACAAAATCTCTTGTATGATTTAATTATAATTAATATTCAAATACATTCAGATTGATTGTGAATATTGAAAGTATGATTTATTGTAAGATGTAACTAATTTACAATTTACAATTTATTCCTCATGAAAAATGTATTCTGCCTGGCTTATCATAATTTATTAGCTACATATATGCTTCAGCCATTACTATATAATGAATGCTGTAGCAGGAGTATCAACGAAAATAAAGTTAGATTATGGAATGTTGTACATTTGAAGGAGGAGATGTCCACGAAATACTAAATAAAGCTTTTTAAAATAGTAGGCATATTTCAAACTACTTTTTTCTGGTAAGTTGACACCAATTGATGTTGTTATGGCCATTAATCCCAGGATGCGACGGTATATCCCCAATTTTAAAAAGATAAGTCACCGAAGTGCTAAATTCCTGACAATTTAGTTATTACTTTTCCAAGACTGCCAGAATTGGCAATGATTTTAGGTTTGCCGATACAAAATCTTCCATTTCCGGCACACTAGTCAAATTTCTTTTTTAATGATTGGAATGGGGAACGATTTAGCTGTCTCGGGCAATTAAGCCGATCCACAAGTTGGATCTGTCGATTCGTCTATTTTGAATAGAGAGCAGTTTAGCATGGAACTACCGTACTCTTCCTAAGTATAATTCTGGTGACAGCTAGACCTATAGATCCCTTCAAAAGAGAATAATTTATAAACAAACAAAAAAAATGTATTCGAAATGTTTTAGGATGCCCACAATTGCACACTTGACTTTGATGCTAATACGTCATTTTTCGCTGTTTATGATGGTCACGGTGGTGCTGAAGTGGCCCTGTATTGTGCTCAGAAATTACCGGAATTTCTAAAAACTTTAAACGAATACAAATCGGGCAATTATGAACAAGCACTCAAAGATACATTTATCGGGTTCGATGCGAAATTGGTACTGAAACATGTTCACGATGAATTGAAACGTTTAATTCCGGCCGATAAGCAAGATCGCGAAAGCGAAACGGAAGAAGACATTGAAGAGTGTGAAGATGATATTGAGGAATTGGCCGAACTATGTCAGGAGAGTCGAATGCCATTGAATGAACTGTTGGAGAAATACAAAGATGGCAAGAAGAATTTGCTATTGAGCAAAATTAAGAAAGACGATGAAATGGAAGCAAAACCAATATCGCCATATTTGCGTGCTCGTCGCAATAAAACGGCTGAGAATGATTGTGATGCTGGAGGATCATCATCATCATCGGAAGCCTTTACGAATAGTGTTCGACGAAAGCTTGCGACTGACGACGATGGTGCCGAAGAGGAACAAGTTAGCAGTTCCAGTGCTCTATCACTACAGAACAAGGAAAAAGCTGCGGCTAATGAGGCGAGCTCAACGTTGCCCAGTATATCGTCTGGTACGAGCAATGGTCCAACTAGTTCAAATGAAGCCAATTCCTCTGCAAAATGTTTAGACTTGTTAAATTGTAATAGTCCCGATAGTTCATCAACGAATAATAACAAAAAGAAGTCAATTGGTGGTTCGGTTGAGAGTTCAAAAACGAATACAGTGTCCGAAGCAAAACAATCAGACAACAAGAAGACAGTTTCGAACGGTGAAGTTTCTGAATCTGAAAAAATTGTGTCACAAGAAAATGAAATTTCCACAAATAGCGCTAAACCGGAAGGTGTTTCTTCTTCGTCGTCATCATCATCATCATCATCATCGTCATCGTCATCATCGCTATCAGTTAAAGTAGAAAATGGTGTAGTGTCCAGTAACACAACACCACCGACAGAGAAATCTTTGAATAATATTTCCAGTACAAATGAATGTAAGTCAAAAAATAGTTTACCGGTAGTCGACGACGATGACACCTCTACAGAAGATGAGGAAGATGTTTCCTATAATGGTAAGTAATTATTAATGATAAAAAAAAACTGAAAATCTACAACAAATTCTAATTTACAGAAGAAAAATCCAGTACAGAAGATGGCGAGGACTGTGAAATGGAATCGGAGGAAGACGAAAGTGGCGAAGAGGACGACGACGATGACGATGACGACGAAGAAGATGATATGTATCCAGATGAAGATGATCAAGATGATACATTTTTAAATGAAATGGTTGAGGGTCCGGCATTGTCAAGCGGTTGTACAGCTGTGGTGGCTTTATTGGCCGGACACGAACTATACGTAGCGAATGCCGGTGATTCCAGATGTGTTGTATGTCGTGCTGGTAAAGCATTGGAAATGAGTATAGATCACAAACCCGAAGATAAGGAGGAATTAAATCGAATTCACAAGGCCGGTGGTCGAGTGTATGATGGACGAGTTAATGGTGGTCTTAATCTTTCCAGAGCAATTGGCGATCATGCATATAAGAAAGTAAATTTTTTCTTAATTCCACTTTTTTTTTCGTAAGTTTTAATTGTCTTCTTCTTGTTTAGAATAAAGATCTTGAACCCTGGGAACAAATGATATCTGCAATGCCAGACATTAAGAAAATCACAATAACTGACAGTGATGAATTCATGATTATTGCATGTGATGGAATATGGAATTTTATGTCAAGCGATGAAGTTGTTGAGTTCATTAAACCACGACTTGCCGAAGGACGAGAAAAAGTGTCAACAATCTGTGAAGAGGTAATTTTTGGGTTTTATTATAACAACAATTGGGGGGTCACAATCACAAATCAATGAACGTCACATAGTATTTAGGACTATGAATATTGTCGCATCTTTCAAAAGCCGCTATCAAACTTTCAAAATTTATAAAATAAAATAATTAGCTTGCGGGCATCGATTTTGAATCCAGCTACCAGAAGTTTTTTTCCAAAATTATTCTTAATTTTTTTTTTCTCAACGTAGTGTTTAATTTTTTTATTCATGGGATCACGATTTGGAATAAAAATAATTAACAATTTCAATATACATATATATAAATTTTCCCCAGCTATTCACCCACTGTTTGGCCGAAGATACATTGGGCGATGGTACTGGCTGCGATAACATGACAGCCGTTATCGTTCAATTCAAACCAAAATTACTAATGGAACCAGAGGCAAAACATGATCAACCAGAACCATCGAGAAAACGATCCGGATCACCATTGCTGGATAAAGAAAACGAACCTCATAAATTCATTAAGACTGACGATAATCAATCACCGGCAGTTGTTGCTATACAGGAGGAGGCAAGTACTACATGAGCTCATTTTACCTGCTGAAGAATTAAAAAAAAAAAAAAAAATATCATTCATTTTCAATATGAATAAATTAAAAACAAAAAAAAAAAAAAACAAACAACATTTTTAACAAAATAACAACAAAAATTCATTTTTTTTAGAATTCTACTTTTTTCTTTTATTATTGAAAACATTAAATATCGAAAAATGCCTTTCATCAATTCGGGAATAAAACAGAAAATATTTGTCAATTTAAAGGAAAAAAAGGCTCATCTCTCAATATTCATTTACAGTTCAGTAATATTTTTCGTAATTATTTTTTTTTTTTTTTTAAACATTTTCTTTGAACTATTTAAGTTTCATCTAAAATATAAATAAACAAACAAAAAATAATTAAATTTATGGTAAGATGTATTTGTGTAATTTTTGAATTAAACTATAGTGTTGATTTAATGTTAAGATACATTTATTAATTATATATTGTGTAACAAATTAAGTACAGACAAGTAAATGAAAAACAAAAAAAAAAACAAAACAAGATCGAAAATGATGTTGTTGCTTATGCCTCCTCTACAATCAAAACCCAAAAAACCAAATCTATTGGGTTTTCTTGTGGAATAGATTGAAAAAAAAAATGGCTGCTGAAACACGAGATCTCATCGGCAAAGAAAAGTAAAATCAATTCCATTTAAAATTTTATATTTTAATTTATAAATCGTTAATAAAATCGATTTTTTTGTGAAATTCGGAACCGCAATTAGTTTTTGGTTTTGGTTGTAGAGGAGGCATTACAGTACTTCTCAAAAATTTACGCAGAAGATACGCAACGTGATGTGAATTTATAACAAATAATAAAAGTTCATTAATGGTGGAACAGCAACAACAACAAAAACAAAATCGTTTGCACCTAGAATCTGTGACACTTAAGGCAGCCATTTTTAACTTAAGTTTCCACTAAACGTGCTATTTTTCTCGTTTTTAATTTTGATAATTTTTCCACTGTCCTTAAATTCTATATTTGTCCTTAATATCCTAAATGTTTCATAGTCGAACGATATTAATAGACCTTGGAACTTATTCAGCCAAATTATTCCAGAAGGTGAGTTTTTTTGGTCGATTTCACAATATTACGTCATTGCTGGCGATCATTCATTCCACTATTTACCAACTTACGATGGTTAAGAATAATTTTTTTTAAAAATTCGCATTCGAAGGAAACAGATGATAATCACTCTGACCGCTTTTAAGAAAGGATATTTCAAATCTTTGTAAAACGAAGTTTCATTTAAGTCGAGTCAAACTCCGATATTTCAATTGGAGCATTTTAGTTTTTGGGAATTCGGAACTTTCTCGAGTCGAGTTCCTGATGTTTTTTTATTCTTTATAAGTTTCCCTTCACTTCCTATTCTTTATATTTTCTTTATTCATTCTCTCCTGTCGGTGCTCTCTGGAGTTTTTCCGTGATTATTTCGCCCGCCGACTCTTTATCAGACTCTTTTCATGTCTCATCCGGTGTTTTTCGTTTCATTATTGGAAGGTGGAAGGAAAAAAAAAACGGGTGAAGGCAAGGCTTTGGAAACATACAGTGCCTGGCCAGTGAATTGCGTGTACTCTCTACGTACTGTGCATATATGAAGAGTGTGTGCAATTCACTGGCCAGGTACTGTATATAATCAAAGATAAGATTAGATTTCTTTGGGAACTCTAAATATCTAAATTCCATTATTAAAATTGGTGTAAAACGATTTTGTTCAATATTCACACCTAAATAGAACTTGGATGAATTTGCACACATACACACACACACACACACACACGCAAAATCAAATGTTTGTATAAATAATTGACAAGTTTATTTAAAAATAAATTAATTACAATACACAAATTGTATTTCTGATGGATAGTTAGTTACACTTATCCCAGTGTTCTCGGTTCGGTTCATTGATTTTGATAAAAATTATCGATCGCTTCTTGTTGATCGTTTTCGATGCGTTGCAAATATTGATTTTCAATTTTAAGTCGTTCCAATTCCATAGATTTTTCAATGATTAGAGCCTATTAGTGTTTTATTTGAAATAAAATAAGAGAAAAAAAATTTAATTCAAATATTTTTACCTGAATTTCTTGTTGTTCCGATTCTCGTTGTTTTGTGATCGTTTTTAGAAGATTTTGTGCTCCTATTGCGCGCATTTTTTCTTTGTCCACCTCTTTTGCGAAATTTTCGGCTATTGCAACAAATTGTTCGATAATTTTTCGAAATTCGGCAAGTTCTAAGTAGATTTCAATTGGTTATTTAAATTTTCAAACGATTATATATGAAATCAAATTCGAATTTAGGTAAGAGGACATTTACAGAAAATCCATATCATTGGAACATCGAACAAAAAACTTTTAAATTACTTTGATGTCGATGTGGAAATAATCGTTCTTCGGAGTCATTTTTCCGGACTCCTTCATTCACCAAAGAATAAAAAGTTGGAGGGCATTGATTTTAATTCTTAAGTCATCTTTTTACAACATTTATTAAGCAATTCAATTTTTTTAAATTTTTAGATGCTAAATTCAATCATTTCTACGTTATCAGCTAAAAACACTATAAACAAGAACTTAAACTATGAACAAATTACTTTCAGTGTATCCAGTACATTCATCTTTTAAGTCATTTGTTTCTCCTGCAATGTCTGGTTCCAAAACTCGAAGTGCATAAATATCATCGAAATATATTCCATACTTAGCTAATTCTTCCGACATTTTTCAAACTCTATACGTACAGTGTGTTTTGACAATACACAATATCTAAGCAACGGTCTGTGGAGGTTCTTGAATTTGCGCAGTATTCGACACGTTGATAGTATTTCAATTAAGATTATTGATTAAACAACCTTACCTATAAATTAACTTGATTGTAATTTGATATGGGCCCCAAAACTATATAAATAATGAAGGCCGCAGCCTTGAGTATTGGTTTAGGGGTGATTGATGCGCCTCGACCTATTTAGATCTATTGTGCGCCCCTTCTTGCTTGTATCTTCATGGAGCCACTCCAATATCTAGAGTAGACAGTACTCCCCCAGATGATCTCTTCTTTTGTGGATGAGTGCTCCGCATTTCGTGATGAGATGTATTGTATAAAATCAAACTAAAAAATTGGGAAAAATCGCAATAAATTAAATGTCTCTAAAAATTGGTTAACGAGTTAAAAGAAAATTTGGGAAAAGTTGAAATTTAAATTGGGCGTTTTGATTTTATTTTTATCCGTTATATTGAAAATTGTACCCATAGAGTGGTTTAAATATATTTCTGATTTCTTAATAATTGAACGTAGTTTTTAATGAAAGTAGCTGGAAGTGACAAATGTCAAGTTTGTTTATTTATATTCAGGAGATTTTGGATTTATAATTTTAATTTAATCCCAGTTGAAAGTAAAAAATTAACAACAACAATAATTTTTATTAAATATAAATTAGAAAATGGCAAATAAAAATGATTATATTGAGGTTGATATATTTGCCGGTAAGTATACTTCAGTCTAAGATAGAAAACACTATAGAACTTTCTATAAAAAGTGCTCCTTTTAAATAATTCTATTTTCAAAATTATTTTTAATTTTCAGAACATCCCGTTGATTCACTTATTCGCAAACATAAAAAACACAAAAAGCACAAAATCAAAAAAATCGACTATGACTCTGAAGCTGTGGATGTAGTAAACGATATGTCCGACATCAATATCATTGAGTGTCCCATGGAAATGTCCGCTGCCGACAAACTTAAATCACAAACAACACCGAAACTATCGCAATCTGGCAAAAATCCCAAAAAGAAAAAAGGCAAAAATAAAGACAGTGGCACATCTAGCGAAGAGGAACGATGGCTGGACGCAATTGAATCGGGCAAATTGGAGCAGGTTGATGATGAATTGAAAAAAATTAAAGATCCCAAATTGATGACAGCCCGACAGCGTGCTATGTACGAACGTGGAACGGACAAAGAACCAAGTCCTGGCGGTGAAATACTTATGGCTCTACCGTCCGGTTACAAGGAGAAAGTAATGACGGCCGAGGCTATACAAAAGGCACAATTAAAATCACAGAAACGTAAACAGCTGGCGGACGAAAAACGGGAAAAGGACAAAAAGAAAACAATGGAACGGTTGCTGAAGAAGCAAGATTCAAAATGTGGAAAAAATGTCAAAAATCGACAAGCAAAAACGATCGTTCCGATGATCATCTATCGAAATACTATGGATGGCATTACATTAACATTTCCACCGAACATGGAGTGTCCGCTAAAGCAACAGTGCGAACAGGAACCACCGAAAATTGTCACTTGTGCAATATGTGGCAATCCGAAGAAGTACAATTGTTCAAAGACGAATATTCCGCTGTGTAGTTTTCGATGCTATAAAACCAATGTTGCGTCCCTCAAAGAAATTATGTGCTAAAGAAAGGAATTTCTTCAATAAAGAAATTTAGGTAAAGATTTTTTTTTTGTACTTCATTTCAACAAATTAATTCCTTCCGATTGATCTGCACCAGTTCTTGATAGTCTCAAAAATATTTTTTTTTTTAAATTTTTTTTTATTCAAACATTTAGTTACAAGTAATTTTCATTTCCATTAGATAATCAGTGTTAGAAGGCATGTTGAATTTTAATTTTAAAATAGATCTGCCCACTTTAAGCAAGGAACATTGAAAAAAAGTCTCCACCTCCTAAGTTTATGTTGGAGTGGAGTGGTTTTATGTAAGATTTTGGTGAATATTTGAACTCCACCGATGTAAAACGAATTTACATGTAAGTCTGTGATTTATGCAGTCCGGAACTGAGAAGACATAACAGTGGTCACTGTGGATCCTGTTTCCCAAAAAAAGATTTCTATATTTTGGTCGTTTGGGAATGGCGATATAAACCCAACTCACGATGATCAAGCCCTCCACAGATAGTGAATTGGCAGACTCGGCTTAATGGTTGACTGTACAAAATGGATGCTAGATCAAAAGATAAATGGAAAGAGTATTATCATCGTACGCCAAAATTAAATCGGTGGATCTGTCCTCTAGAGAGATTACTTTCTAACATATCAATACAATTACTTCATATACACGTTGACGGACACACCAACATCCACACAACAAATACACAATACATACAAATAATAATTATTTATTATTGCTCCACAAACGAATCCCCACTTTGACATATTGATTAAAATCACTTATTTTACATGGTACATGGGGGGGCTGGGGTGACATTGATTATACGACAATTAAATTACGATGATTATCTTCTTTTTTTTTTTTGTTGAGATTGAGGCAAAATATTTTCATTTTTAAAACTTAACTTAATAATATTAGAGAAACAAAACAAACAAAAAATCGTTAATGGCCTCATAAAGGAACAATTAAATTATATTAAATCAAAAAATGAACCCTCCCTTCTTAAATAATATTAGTCTACCTGTTGGCATCCTATCCGCACACACACTCCACATCATCTTTAAATGTTATTTCTTCTTTGGCAAAAAACCTTTTGTAAGACTTAGCTGACGCGTAAATCATGTAGGATTATTCTGTTTGTTCAATCGCAACCGGGCCAAACCGGTTCGTTCCTCTTCCTCGTCGCTGGTATATGTTGAAATACCCGCGACCGCACCACGTACTGATGACGTTGCCTGCAGTAATTCTTGATCGGGTGCATTGCGATCTTCATACAATAGAACTTGTAGTGTTTCCTCGTATATTCGAGCTTCGGGAAATTCGACTTTGGTATGTTTTTTGTCGGTTGCATATACAATCGATGTACAGCATACTTCGGCCACACGGCGACCATTACCATAGAATGACCAACAACAAATTTCACTGGAACCAATAACGTCTTTGATGAATAGAATGCGTCCGCTAAATCGTAGTGACAATTTATCGAACAGCTCAATGTTTTTCAGTAGATTATCGTCCGATGTGTGTGTGTACGAATATTTGTTATTGTGACGATTAATTAATAGTTTCACAACGGGCTAAAATATAAATTTAGAATAAGAACTGCGTACTTGATCAATATAAAGAAAATTACTTTCACTGATGAACTAATCAACAATTGTTCCTCCTTCTGAGATGTAATCAACGGAACCCGACAAATTGGTTCCGGTTCTTTCTTCAACAATGCTCTTTCACTGAATTCCGCCAACTCTGTGATACAATAGTATTTTGCTTCGGCCAACAATTCAGCAACACCTTTCGTTGAGTCTGGCAATGCTGCACTGCCATCTCGTAAAAAATTTAATATCGTACCAAAATGTGTACCGCATCGATCAATTAGTATCCAGCCTATTAGGAGTTTTTTCTCATTAGGTAGAGCAAATCTTACAATGAATCACCAAAAAAAAATCAAATTACCTTCGGAATCTGTAAGCACCTCCATACGCCCACTGAACATAGCCCTCAGCATGGTATCATGTTTGGTAAGTGTTCCTATTGTTGTATAATACAATCGACCGCCAACATTTAATTTAACATATTGCGATGGATTGCCTTTTATTAGGGTTTTATGGTCACCGGACATTTCGGTGGCCTCTTGAGTGTCCAGTTTTTGGCTTTTCTTGTTGTAATTTTCCAAACAAATATTTTTACCACATTCAGAGAGAGGCGTTTTTTTTTTTGGATGGCCGATGTGTCAAAATGCTGTCAGATGGTTGCCTGTTGCCATTTTCGAAATATGTACTACGAATATTGATGACGCCAATCTGAGGATAAGTTCACAATAATGTGTTTTAATATGATTTTTCGAGTCGAATGTTCAAATTTTCCGTCCAGGCTGAAAAGGAGACGATCACATGGAAGTACCAAGTGGTTTCATGAGTAAGATTTGTAGTGATTGCAGAAAATGAATTTAACCTGAATAAAAAAACACCGAAACTTATTATTTATGTACATATCTGAAAAGAGGAAGAGCGTACGTTTATATTGCACTGAATTTTATGGTTCTAGAATAAACCCACGATTTTTAAAAAAGGTTTAAATTTCAACAACGAACTTTTCTTGGTGAATGGTAACTTTTTGCCTCATGAAAAATTGTTGAAAATTTTTTGTAACGTTTCATTTTGTTAAAATTAGACATGAAAATCTTTATAACATGCAACATTTAGAATATCTTAAACCAACTAAACAAATTCCAAACCGATAATTCAAAATAACGAAATATTTAATTTTCCATTTCTACAGTCGTTTTCGCGAAAAATTTATAACAACTATTTTCTAAAAGCTGAATGCTTCCAATTTAATTATAAACCAATATATACCAATAGACCAATAGTTTGGCCAAAATGTGCCTCTAAAGTTACCTTAGCCGAAAAACTTTTTTTCTCCATATCTCCGTCATTTTTTAATGAGCAAAAAACCACCGAAACATTTATATTGTTTAGAATTATGGCGAAAACCAAATTGAACGTGCTCCAAGAGTTTAAAAATAAACGTCAAACAAACAAATTAACAAATTTGCGGATAAAAAATTAATAAAATAAAATAAAATATTAAACGCAAATAACGGTACAGAAATGGAAATTGATGCTAAAGATCATTTAATTGCTTGCAATATTTGCAAGTTAAAAAACAATAATGAGCTAGAGTACGGAGAATTCCTAAGCAAAAATGAAATAAATGTTCATTATTTTTGTTTGGTAAGTTTTTTTTTTAGTTAATCTTCCCCCAAAATCATTTAAGTACGTTTATCAATTTGCTAACGCGTATTGCACCATACTTGCATGTACTTAGTTCTTAGTTCGTTTTATTTTCACCATTAATAATTAAGATAATTACTGACTTTACAACCGATTTTTCGATTTGAATTAATAAATTTATTTTTTACAGCTATTTTCAACACTTTTGGTTCAAAATGCAAGTACTGAAAGAAGTGGAATAAGATTATTTTTACTTAATGACATAAGAAAACTAATTAAAAATTCAAAAAATGTAAGTATAGTTGTATATATTTTAAAGATCCTATAAGTGAGAAGAGAAAGGATATTTAACAAGAACGTTGGACGCATATATTACCTTTTGTTCACTCAGTTCTCCGTTGCAATGTATTTGTATTAAATGCTTACCAATCGCACTGTATGTATGTTTCTATTTTAGACCAACTGTTGTTATTGCTCAAATCCCCATGCTACCCTTCATTGTGCGGGACAGGATTGCGATAAAATTTTCCATTTAATTTGCGGTATGCAACAGAGTTGTCACCTTGAATTTTTCGATAAATTTCAAGTGTACTGTGTGGACCATCAAAAAATAAATAGCGTAAAGTATGAATCTCCACCATTGTGTGACATATGTAAAGAAGATATGGGACCATTTAATCAAATCACTTGCATACCGAGTTGCACATCATGTAATCTTGGATATTTTCATCGTAAATGCGTTAAAAAATTCGCTTTCAGTGCAGGATACAATTTTAAATGTATAACATGTAAAAATAGAAAATACAGAGATGAAGCTAGAAAAATGGGAATATATGTTCCAGATAGGTAATTTTTTGTTTTTCTATATTTGTTCTCTGTATTGAATGCAAAATATATTTTAGAGCAGCTATATGGGAAAAGGAAAAAAATATCAATGCAACCTTAGATTATAATTACCATTGTGAAGCGGAAACTTGTAAATGTCCCTATGGCAGAGAGCATGTGGATCAAGAAGAATGGCTGTTTTATGTATGCTTTTCTTGTGGTTCACAAGGTCTACATGAAAAATGTATGGGAACAGATACAGATTCAGATTCCGAAAATACATTTTATTGTAGCATCTGCATAATACGTAAATATTCCAACCAAATTCCCATTTTATGTATGAAATTTATCATAAAACCGTTTCAGCTGTTAGAGGTGTCGACGGCACAATGGAAAGAAATAATGAACAGGGGTCAATTAAAGAAGAAATTATTATTTTAGCATCCAGCAGTGAAGAATTGAATTTACCAGTACCACCATTAAACGATAATGATAACAATAAATTCAGAAACGATCGTATTGAACATTTTTTGAAAAGCCCTTATTTCTATCCAGAAGATCGTATAGATCCATGGTCTATGGAGAAAGAAAACTTAGGTGGTTATTTTCGTTAAAAACGTATTATATTTGAATTTCTACATTATTTAAATTATAAAACACTTTTTCGTTATTTTTTTTATAAATAAATTAATTTGATACTTAATACTACTACTATTTATATTGTTAGGTATGTACAGGTACTACAACACGGTTTGAATCTAATAGGATAAGAAAAATACGGAAATTCTCGTGTAACACTGTAGTTCTACAATAGTCTTATACAACACGAAATTATATTGGAACCTATGTACCGTGTTATAGGAGGGATACATCTGTACTTTAAAATTAGGTCTAAGACAGAGCAAGGGATACTTTCAGACGGAGATTTTGATACAGAACAACAGCATTCGTTACAAGTTAGAAAGATTCGTGTGAATAATGCAATATTAAAATTAAACTACAATCTTCCAATACTCTTCATTCTTTATACAGAAAAATATGCAACCATTTTCTGGCTGCTGCTGCTCGATTATTTTTCTTCCATTGTGGCGTATCATCTTGAATACAATTTCGATACATATGCCGATATGTTGTTGGCAATATACAATTACCGGCATCTTCAGGTAAATAGTCGAGTGGTAATAGTGCTTCGAACATTTCCTTTAACGATATTTTTCGACGTTCCTTTGGCGGCATCCCAGATATGTTACACAGTTACATAACACAAACGTAATCGAATGTAACAAATTATGTAACGTGTATGTATATCACAGGTTACTCATAGGTCACTCACAGGTACCTCGCAATTTCCCGTTCAGTTATGTAACAAGTGTTATGTAATATTGTTATGTCACAATTACATAAAAAAGACTGTATCCCAGTGTTAGTGCTGCGCGATTTCTTCACTTTAACGCCAATTACTATTAATAATAATTAATAATGTTTATTCAAAAAACGTATACAAGGACACAGTCCTTAAATTAAAGAATACGTAAAGCTAAGAATAAAGTATTACAAAACATAAAGTAACAATAGAAATTAGAGTAATTAATAAATATAGAAGATGAATTATGAAGGATGAAAAGTAAGAAAAGAAGGATGTTAGATAAGCGGGGAAGGGAGGAAAGAGAAAGAGGGACGAATAAGAAAGAGGAAGAAAAGAGAAAGAATATCTATTTTACGTTGCAAAATGACTCAAACACTCCTTTTCGAACTTCCCATAATTGGAAATACTTCTTGTAACCGCAGGCATAGCATTAAAGGTGGCAATCCTACGAACAAAAAATGAGCAATTGTAATGGTGTGTAGAATGACGCGGTATTATAACCTGCGACAGTCTGACAGAACGTCCAAATTCCAAAATATCATACAAATACGATGGTGTTTTATTCATTCAGTATATTTATAGAAATCATTTAGAGAGCAGCCCAAGAAAAGGAGCCTGTAATTATTCAAATTATCGACTCGCCTTAGTCGAAAAGGATATCGAATTACGCTGAAGAGCACCATAAGAAAAAGAGTCAAGTACGGACGAGAAAATCACATCACCGTATGTAAATAAAGGCAGCACAAGGGATTTAACGAGGATACATCTCGTTTTAGTTGGGAGTAATAATTATTCGTTATAATTTTTGTTTAATATTCATATAACTTTGTGTTCATCGGTAAGTGAAAATCACCCACCACTTGCATTCCCTTCCTGTATATTTATTAATTGTAAGATTACCTCTATAATACTATATGGGAAGAGAGACCTAGATATTCTGAGATGGAATTGAAGCCACAAGCTTCTAGATAAAGTACCGGTCCGACAAAAAAACCCAAATACCTTCGATTGACATTTTCGCTTCAAGATTTTAAGAAATGATGTTTGAACCTGCAATGCAGTTCTCTATAATGGAGCAAAAAGTTTCAGATTCTACTGTTAGTCTAAGAGTTCCTTTTTTTTTTGATAATCAAGTGCATTCATCAAGAGTAAGTATGTATAATGTATAACTAAGTATCGTAAGTATTCTATCTAATACGAACCACTTCGATTACAATAAATAAAATACCTACCAAAAATAAATGGTTCTTTAACTAACCGGAATGGATTAGTTTTCTTATCTGCAGGTATTTGTTATTCATTAGATAAAAATGTGTATAGCTAGCTGACTACTGACTACTAATCCGAATTGTTTTTTATGGAAGATTGACATTAACCTTAGTAACACAGACAATCCTAAAGTTAAGCAGGATACAGTTGAGAACACTTACAGTCATTATCACCGGGCATGCAAATCTCAGAAAACATGCCTGGAGATTGGGCTATAGTTATATTGAGATGTCCAGGGCGTGTGGAGAGGAGGAGTAGGATGTCTCCCATCTTCTCTGCTTCTGCCTAGCCTGCCTATAGAACAAAGACGAGATACCTGGGGGGCTTCAGATTTGAATATCTAGAGGACCTAAGGAAGCTGAACCTTCACAGCATACTGGAGTTCGTAAAAATAACAGGCTGGTTGAATCCATGAATGTTTAGTCTGGCACCCTCTCCCCCCACCCCCTAAGTCAAAACCCGTGGTTTTCTTCACAGAGGGACACAATGAGCCTAAGTGTTGTTGCCTATAGGCATTAGGTTATCCTTACTCTTTAAATTGATGTTTAGATAGAAGTTCCATAATCTTACATTTTGGATATAGACAAAACTAATTCTAAGCAGACAATATCACGGCCATATAATATCACGTTACCGACGCGGGAGGACTAAAAATAGATGAAAGTGATTATAAATCTTTTTTATATCTTATAAGTACTTAACATTTCTTTTTAAAATGTGTCCACGCTCATTAGCAATGGTATATTATTATTAGTAAACAAAATAAATCTAGATAAGCAAAAATACTTAAAATGAATAACAAAAAAAGATCGATTATGCATTATTATCAATAAAAAAAATTTACGTGCAACAAAAGAAGGACCATTCTTATTTCAATTATATACAGCCTTAGTTATGCCACCTGTAGTGTGTTCATGGCTATTCATCGTCATAAATATTCAAATGCCCAATGACAGGATACTTATCTATACCAAACTTTCAGAGATCCATCAATTTTCTCTAGTATTTCATCGAACGCGGCTAGGCTACTACCTGGAATGCTTTTAGGTGACCCAAGGCTAGAGATCATCAATAGGGGGTAATACTATTCGAATATGTATGGCTATATAGAACGTACCTGACGGAACAAGAATGTAGCAATCTGCAAAAATGCAGACTTATTTTTGTAAAGAATAGGTATCGATAAGATTTTTCCAACCTTTTCCTGAATCTGAAGAAAAATGACTGCAAGAACGTAGTTGTATACTAGATACTTGAGCTTTATAGAATTGTTATGGAAAATAAGGATTTCAAGGACAATGAAATAGAGAGAGCAGCTCACAAGACCGCCATAGCCAAGGTCGAAGATATTTAATGGCAATTCTAACCTTAAGGGTGAGAAGGGATAGAATTCATTAGATAGGCACAACAGACCGGGCATACCTACAATAACGAAAAATGAATTTTCTCAAAAATATGGATCTAAATCGCTTTTCGCCTCATTAACCAAAAAAATGTCAAATTAAATCTAGAGTTTTTTTATTTTGACAGGAACAAATGGTTTTGGGGGGGATTTATCGCAATTATTAATTTAATAACTAGACTTTGATTTACAGAATTGATAACAAATTATATAACATATGAGTATGATGAGCTTTATATTATCAAAATAATCATCCCGACTTTCAGGTGGCTTAAGTTCTTTTTTAACTAAGTATAGTTAGTAAAAATGATAACATAAAAAAAAAACATATTCAAATGTGATTTATAGTCTGCTGTCTCTTATCTTTCTTTATTTTTTTTCAAATTATACAAAACCAATTATGATAACAATGGGTCGGCATACACGCTTGCGGTCAGTCTATCCTTGGCTTCTCGTATATGTACATAGTTTCTTGAACAGTACTAATGAGTGAGTAGTTAATTCAAATTAAATATCGATATTGGCATAAGTGTTTTTATTAATTATTAGTTGGTTAAAATTTCTTATTTAGTGTTTTTTTTATTATTATTTTGTTACGTAATCTGGTGTAGTCGTGAAGTTAAATTTATCTTGTCAATAGGGGCAACGCCATCCCAATTATTTTTCTGCTGAAAATGTCTAATAAGTCTATCATAATGGATTAAAATAAAACATTTTTATATATAACTCAGGTTCAGCAATTTATCCTTATAGTTGTTCCTATTATTAAAGAGGGCGATATAAATCAGATTTTCAAAAAATTTCTTAGTCAAAAATCCAACGGCACTTGGAGTTTCTGTATTGTTGATGGAAAGAAGTATCTTAACAATGTTCTGTCTCGAGAGTATCATTTTCAGTTCATATATCGATTTATTCCTTTTATTTATTAATGATAGCCTCAGATGTTAAACTTTTTCGAGCAAATCATATTTTTGGAAGATTGTGAATGGAGTTTGTGGTTCAGTGTTATAAAGGCTTTATAATAAAAATAAAGTAATCAGGATTCAGAACATTCTACAAAATACTTAGTTTAATAACATAAAATACTTAGCTGTTCGTTCGGAATAATTAAAATTTATGCATTTCACTATAATATTATTTAGACATATAACTACGAAATCTTGTTAGAAATAGTAGAAGTAGATACTTTTTCTCTAACAATAAACGATTATTTTCATTTATTCATCGACAAATAAGTCTCACGTCATGGTTGATATGGTATGCACAAGAGAGAATATTAGAATAAGGAGCATAGTCGGGAATCTGGTCATCATCAACATGAATACTTCGAAGGCACACTAGATATAGATAGATCATTAATAAATATAAAATAGAAGCGGTTTTAGAATTAAGCCTTGCGTGGTGTTTGCTATTACTGAGAACAATAATTATTGTCAATGCCTAATAAGAAGATACAATTTGCTACTTTTAGAAATACCGGAAGGATACTAATCAACTAATAATAAATTGTCATTATCTTTGTAGATTTAGACAAAGTGCTCTAATTAAAATTTAATGCCAACATCTTGTGGTTCAAGTCGTCCACTGGTAAATTAAGTATATACCTAACGTTCTGACGTCAAATTATCTTTGCTACAAAATGTGTTGAATTTGACAAAAAAAAATGCCACCAAATATCAGTTCCGGTTGTGACAACTTAGAGTCTTAGACTCTTATCTAATTACGATGTGACCTATAGTATGCACGTAGCATGCTCAATTGTCCATTAATAAAATTTTAAGTGCTTAGTATATGATAAGCGCATTCTTAAATCGTAGGTAAACAAGAAAATAAATTAAGTAGGCAGTAATCAAAGATAATCAAAAACAAGTGTTAAACTTTATCTAAACTACATGTAAGTATGTATGTACGTAGGTAGGTGTATTAAACAAGAACCCGAACGTCTGGTCATAGTCTATCGATACAATAGTAATAGAGCGAGAGAGAGTATCATTTGATGATACATTTTTTGGTACGGAGTTCGTAATGTCCCTTAATATTTATCGTAGAAAATTTTCTTTTAACACTATTGTCTTTTTTGTGAAATTCTAAGTCGTAATATGCATGTCCATCTGCCAAGGTATAGAGGACGCTGTGGTACAGTGTACATGTGCACATAATTTTGATATAAATCATTCATTAGCTCGAAAGATCATCGAAATGTAGAAAAATTGAATATGAATAATTATAGAGACTACAAAAATAAAGATTTCATTGTTAGGCCAAAAAGTTCCATGACCTACCGTTATGGTGCTGCAATCAAGTTTTTATCATTTCTAGAGTTTTTAATCATTTACTGGAAAAATATTTGGATTACGGAAAAAATTATTATGTCGAAAATGATAGATAATAAAAAAATGAAGATTTCATTGATAGACCAAAAAGTTCCATAATCAACCGTTATGTCATTTCTAGTGTTTTTAATCATTTGCATTCAATTTACTCAATATTCGGTGGTTATTTGACAAAAGGCCCTAACATCAATTTTTTCAAAAATGGTTTTTTTATTCAATCTAATAATTTTGGATATTTTACACTGTCTGGCATAATGATTTTACTAGATTTCACGAAAAAAACATGGTTTCTCTCCGCTTTTTAAACTAAAATGTTGTGTAAAAAAAATTTAGTTTTTTCTCTCTTTTGAAAAATTTGAAAATCAGGGTTAGGGCCTTTTGTCAAATAACCATCGATATTTGCTGTAAGGACAAAATAGATACATACAAACTCGTAGATAATAATCGAGTACTCATACGGGAATATGATAATCGGCATAGCCAATTATTTCTACTTTACCGTTTTTTGTTTTTTTTTTTATAGTTGCACGTGTACTAATAAGCCTTCTTCTACTAATTTTAATTACAACTAAACTATATGGACAATTATCTCAGTCAATTTATAATGGATGTGGCACAACTAAAAACTGCTTTGGTAGTCCCGAAAATTGTGTTGCAAATCAATCCTGTACTTATTTGGTTGCCACCTTTGAACATAATGGAAAAATGCAATTTGAAATACAATCCGAATTAGGTTTGATTTCGTTTTATGGAAAATAATTAATTAAAAAAAAGAAATTAATTAATTAAATTAATTCTTAACATAGAAAATGTCCTTTATGTGACGTCTGCTATATCAACGGATACAATAATGGGCGAAGATTCTGTAATTGAATGTGTCTATGAGAATGGCACAATAAATGCGTATGCCTCATGGACGACACCAAGGGGTGGACCACGGTTATCAGCTGAAAGGGCGGGCATTGTAAGTACATAAATTTTAATTGAATTTTAAGTAGTTTTATTAAATTTTAAATAATTAATTTAAGTCTCAAGATATAATTAATCTCATCGAATCATCTTTTGTTGATGGCATTTTATATTGTCGCGTTGAAAAGGACATTATCCATACAATGCATGATAAAACGTTTAACATGGAAAAAACTCCGTATCACCTGATGGTATCAACCGGATCTAGATTGAGAGGTAAATATTATTAAAACATTTTTTTTTCTCGATATGATTAAACTTATGGGGTAAACAACAAAAACTGCCACAAAAAGAATTGATGGTATCTGAATTGTATAAGATTATTGTCTTCTCTCGAAAAGGAACAAAAATTGAGATGGAGAGGCTGAAATTTATTAGTTTCATTCCAAATTCATTCCAAAAACTATTTTCTCGAGAATCTTGTCAAATGACATCAAATTTTGGATATGGTACGAGTACGTAACTTCTTAGCGGTATCAGAAAGGAAGTAAAATTTAGAAGAGCAATTCAGCACAACTAAAACCACATTATCCGTCGAATATATCGCTGTTTCCTTAAATTCTATACATGACGTATGTCAGAGATAACCGACCAAATGGCTCAGTGGATTGAGTGGTTGTCTTTGGAATGGGAGGTCCCGAGTTCAAGTTCGACTGGGGTAAAACATAAAAAAAATGTTTTTCTCTTGTATGTTAATTGGAATCTAAGGCCGAGTAGTTGGATTGCACTTAAAAACAGTCTAATAATGGCATTAGCTCAAAAAAATAGCATTGTTTAAATGGCGGTGAAATAGCGAGCATTTGTAAGGTTTCCGTAAAAAAATGTAACTGGAGTACTATACAATAGATCTAAGTAAAGGTCGCAGTGTTGGTGATTCATAAAAAATCACACTCCTATCAAAATCAATCAATCAATGTCAGAGATAACAAAACTTCATATAGATTTTCTCTCTTCTTTTCTAGTTGAGGGAATAGCTATGCATAACAAAAGAGCCGTAAGCAGTAATGCATTCAATTTAATCAATATTCAAGATGAACCAATGAATTCGATTTACGATGGTTGTGGAATATTGAAAAATTGTTTTGGATACCCAAGTGACTGCATCGAAACGGAATCTTGTAATTTCATAGCGACATTTATTGCTAAAGATGATAAAATGGAATATGAAATGAAATCAATTAAAGGTTAGTTAGTTAGTTAGTTAGTAGTAGTGGCGACCTTGCGCCTCGCAGAGACCAATTAAGGTCCATAGCGTTACCACTAAAGGTTAAATATTTTTGAATTGCAACAAAGAATTTAGATGTTTTTGATCTATAATTGTAGAACAACCGAAGTATATAGCAACAGGCTTGTCAAATGATAATATGATGGGTGAAGATTCCATAACGGAATGTGTTTATGAGAATGGAATTGCTAGAGCGTACTCTTCGTGGACAACTCCACGTAGAGATGGTTTAAATGCTGTACGAGATGATGTGGTATGATCTTCTATTTCTTCTTTATAATTCTATAATTGTTGCTAAAATTATCTATTTTTTTTAACAGCCTCAAGATTCATTGTCCTTAATTCATTGGACCTATAAAAATGATGAATTTTATTGTCGAATTGAAAAAGAATTGGTATACTCAGTACGTGAAAATATATTTAATGTTTTGGTAATGAAATATTATTTTATGATAGCAACTGGTAATGAACTTCGAGGTAATTCTAATTCTAATAAGCGTTTATTGTAATCATTTATTTATTTATGTTTTATGTAGAAAATGGAATAACAAAACATAATCTGGGTAGAATCATAAGTAGTAGCGCATTGAACATGACAAGTATCTCAAGTGTCATAAATAATAATGAGTCCCGGGCAGTTCTTATACAAATCCATGCCACATTTATGATAGTTGCCTGGATAGGAACAGCGGCTGTAGGAACTATTGTGGCAGAGTAATTCTACTTGATTTTTAATTGTAAACCAATATATAGAAGATTTCCATTCTTTAAGGTACTTCAAAAAAACTTGGGTTGGCCAAAAATTAAATGGTAAAGATCTGTGGTTTTCGGTAAGAACCTTATAATGTCCCTATTGAGGTCTCTATGCAAAGCAATAATTTGTCATGATTGTTTATAGTGGCACGTTATATTGATGAGTACAACATGGATACTCCATTTTGTGGCTTTTATCACTATATTCGTGTTTGTTTATGGCTTTTCACAAGCTCAAAATCCCCATGCAATTATCGGAATAGCAGCAACAGTATTTACATTCTTTCAACCGATTGGTGGTCTCTTTCGACCATCACCGAATGACAGCGGTAGAAAAATATTCAATATTGTTCATATGACAGGAGGAAATATTGCACTGATTTTGGCCGGTAATTTTATAAAAATAAATTTGAATGATGGACATGAAATTTATATATTGAATGGATTTTATAGTTACTGCAATGTTCTTTGCGGTCACTCTAACAAATGCACATTTGCCGGATGTATTTTACTGGATTCTTACCGCATTTGTTGTGACACATGTAACAATGCACCTTGCATTATTGGTAAGTTGTTTAAATTGCAATATTTTCAAAATGTTTAAATTTTCGAGCCTTACCAACAACGTCGACGTTTGTCCAAATAACGGTTTCATGAATGTTTGGTCGATACAATGGTCATTATATTTTTATAGTAGCCATATTGTGACCGGATCGAACATACAACAATTCGAAAACCTAGGGATGACATTGCACATGAAGCGGTAGAGTGAAATCCTCAAGTTGCTTGCAAAAGAGGACGACCCAGACAAACGTGGTGCCGCACCGTAATCACTGAACCTAATGAAGGAGGAAAAGAATAGATAGAAGTGAAAGCTTTGTCAACAAACAGAAAGCGAAGGGGGCTATTTGTGGATGGCCTATGCTCCCTCGTGGAATGAATAACGGCCTGATGATGATGATGATGATATTGTGCCTATTCTGTTTTGACGCTGTTTGTCGTTATTTATAAAATTATTTTTTTACCAAATTCATGAAAAGCGTCGGTGTTGTACAAGGCCCAGGAAAACTAGAGTATTCCCAGATCGATTTAAAATTTTCGAAATCCTTATCATTCTTTACCCTCTTTTTTGTACCTTCTGCTGGTCACTTCCTCTATATTATCATCTTCCTCTGTTTTTCGTTAAACATCTTTCCCTTTGACCGCTTAACCTCTCCGATTTTCTTCTACCCTTTTTTCTTTCATTTGTTTATGGATGGAGGGGATATTTGATGCTTTCCTTCCAGAAATAAAATTTTTCCTACAACAAATTTTTACCATGGATTTATTCGTTTGTATACAATGGATATATAAGATATAGTAGACTAATCCTGTAGCTTAACCTTAAACCCAAAAAACTAATTTCAACACATCCCCCCTCCACCTTTAAAATATTTTTGTCTTTTTCGCTCTAATAAGATGAGTTTTACAAATAATTTTCTCTCTCTTTAGGTTAGCTCAATAATTGTTGGCAGAAATAATTACAAAACCGATAATATGGAATCAAATGAATACATCAAAGAAGATTCGGTAAGTCTTTGTTTCACAGTTTATAGATTATCTAGATATTTATGTAATTATTTTTTTTGTTAACTTAGCATGCATTATTCCGAAAATTACTTTTAACCGTATACGTAATTATTGTTATGGCATGTACAGTGACACTAATTGTTCTTGTTACAACGTAAAAAAAATAAAAAAAAAATTATCTGCATGGTACCTTTTTACATATATGGGATTGCGTCGAGACTATAATTACTTACTAATAAAAAATTGGAATTCTATTATTACACTAAAAACTTGATATTATAATTTATAATTTTTAATTTAATTTATCTGAAATAAATCAATTTTTTTTATAGAATTGAGTTCACCTTTGAGAATATTAAGTCATCCCTTGTTTTCCTGTAGACCAGTAAAGAAGGAAAAATTGGCTACGCCTATTATAATATACCCGTATGACTTGTTTATTATTTACAACTTTGTCCGTGTCTATTTTGTCTGTATAATAAATAGGTATAATTGGGTAAATTGAATACAAATGATTAAAAACTCTAGAAATGACATAAAATTGATTGCAGCGCCATAACGGTATTTCGTGGAACTTTTTAGTCTATAAATGAAATCTTAATTTTTTTATTCTCTATCATTTTCATCATAGTAATTTTTTTCATAATCTAAATACTTTTCGTGTAAATGATTTAGAACACTAGAAATTCAATAAAATTGATTGCAGTGCCATGTGCCAGTGCTGGGTCGTACAACTTTTTGGTCTATGAAAGAAATCTTCATTTTTGTATTCTTTATAATTGTTGTCATATTCATTTTTTATACATTTTGACTACCTTTCGAGCAAATGAATAGTTTATATCAAAATTATGTGAACACTGTACCACAGCCTGTCCTATTTTTAGTCCGATTTGCTGCAAAAACAATAGGGATCTTACTCTAGGACTACATAATAAACTGTAATTTCAACAGAAAAACAGAAACAATAAGTGAAAAATAATTATTATGTAAGCTTCATCTGACTGCATTTAAAAAACTAATTTATTTATTAAAACTTAAAATATTTTTTTTTTTTTTACAATATTTACAACAATAAATAATTTTATTTATCTAAAATCATTAGCGCCCTTATATTCGTCAATTTTAATATAAGGTTCGATTGATTTTATTGACTATTTAAAAAAGAAAATAATAAATTTTTAAATTTCTGGTTATTAGAAAATTTATAAATAAAAAACTTTTCTTAAAAAATAACAAAATTTTAAAATCAGGAAAAACAACTATATTAGAGTTAGGTCTGCTCCCGGATTCTGATTCTTTATTAACAAATGGCAGTCACTCATATGACTGTAGTCATAAAGAACCAGAATCCGGGGGCTGGCCTGGTACAGAATCAAACGTGAAACTGTGGAGTATTGCGTGAAACGTTGCTGTTGTATTTTCTACAATGCTGTCGTGAAATTAATTTTGATAGTTCAATCACCAGTTCGACGTTAAATTTCACACAGTACTGTGCAATTTCACGATTGGCTCCGTTCCAAGACTTTAATCAATTCTTTTACATTCTATAGTTTTTTTTTTTAAATAAAATAAATTTTCTATTTAATTATAATTAAAGGAATTGGCATCAATAATTAATTAATTTATACCTCCTAACTAATATTTTTTTCCGGCTATATTTTTAATCGGTTGTGTGAAATTATGCACGGTAAGCAAGCAAATAATTTGGAAATTTTTAGCATACTATAAAATATAAGAAATTAAAAATTCTTCAACAATTCAAATAATTTTTCATCTATCCAGTAGTTAGTATCGATAAATGATCAAACTTTAATGTAGATTTTTTTCAACATTAACATAATAAATGGCCAATGCTACAAAGGAAGTAGAACATTTTAAGGTCTCACATAGAAGTGTCATTTAACGTCCGTTGGGGATGAATTTTCTTCATTTTTTTTTGTAACAATATAAAACTAAATGGTCGAAACTTTTTTTAAAATTGGAAAAAATTGATACTCGCAGTAATCGCAGGCCAAATAAGAAAACCAACAATAAAATGGTCGAAATAATTTTCAATCAATGAAAAGAATTGACTGGGTAGGGATCATTAACATCTCAATTGCTAAGAATATAAAATGACAATGCAAACAACCAGATTTGGTCATTGTCGACTATTTTTTGTTGAACCATTAGAAAAAAATTGTTGTCTGTAAGTAGTTTTGAGGCCAATGATGACATAAAGTTAGATTCTTCTAGGAGAATTTGAACTATGACAGAATTGATATTTTATCTTAACCATACCTACCCAAAAAGATATTACTTCTATGTGAGACTTAAAACCTTTCTTCTAGCCAAGCGTACCTTAAAATATACATTAACTAGTGGATTAGAACAAGGTTAATTTTTTTTTAGTAATATTATTATCAGTCTGTCTTTAAATTAGACTATTTCGAAACAGAATTCTGAGATATTAACAAATTTCTAAATGTCGGTTAGTTTTTTTTTTTTTTTTCTTTTCTTCAAAAAATGTCACACAATTTCATGGTATCAAAAATATTTAATTGGAGGTAAATGATGACCACATTGTGGAAATCCTGGCGGTATTGGCGGTAAATCAGCATGCGTTCCTATGTGTAAAACTAAATTCATGCCAATAACTATGTGAAACTGGAAATGACAATGGAACAACCAATAACCTAAAAAATAAAAATGATCAAATGGACATAAATAAATGTTTTAAAAGATTTTAACCTGGATTATCAGCTCTAAATCGAAGAACAACATAGCCATTATTTGGCACTGCTATCGTATCCTTTAGTGGTGGTTCACCAAAATGTCGATGGAGCAAACCTCTACGATCCAAATCGAGTGCATGTTTTAAGTTAATTTTTTTAACATTAGCATCTGGTGATCTTCCCATGCCAATAACATGAAATGCGGTTCCGTGTAAATGAAATGGATGGCTTAGATTCGGTTGTTGAACTAGAACAGATTTTCTATTGATTCCAATTTACCATCTTATTAGACTAGACAATATTGAATACCTTCATCGACTAAAACAACCTCAACAATGGCATTCAATGGAATATCAACTTTATGAGAACACATACAGTTAATGCCACAATCTGGTGGTCGATTATCACCGTTGCAAAATTGTTCCGGCGGTATATCATGTATCTGTGATATCATCGGTGCCGGCGGTGAAACATATGATATTTCGTCAATGAGTGAAATTAGATGATCGGCACCAGGTGCTACCAAATATCGATTGTATGTATTTGGTATGAATAGCTCTTCCGGACGATAGAAATAGAAACGAAATGGCAAAAATATTTTAACATCTGGCCGTTCGACCAGAGCACTTTTGTCCACGTCTTTGGCATTTTTTAAATTACTAACACAAACAGCATCGGCTCGTTTTCGGTCACATATGGCATCTAGTGGATTCAGGACCTAAATAATATGATGAAATTGTGTTTAATTTAAAATTTTATTTTTCCACATCTAGTATTTACATTGTGTACAGCAATTTTGGACGTGTTTACTGAGTATTTTGATTGAATCATTTTAACAGTGCTATTATTTACATTTATTTGTACAGCGACATTATTTTTGATCTGTTATAATGTACACAAAAAAATTGCATAGATCTTTTCAATCGGCCATTTTGTTGATGATAGAAAGTACACGAACTCAGAGCATAGGAAAACCTGACGTTTAAGTTGAAAAACTACTCAACATAATCAAATTGAATTTCAATAAATAGAAGCTCAGAAAAAATATTCCTTAAATATGACCAAGTTCCAAGGCCCATCCAAACAAACTAATTGAAAAATGGCGAATAAATAAATAAATTTAGTGACATTTAGAGGATTTTTTTTTCTTGCTCAGCTTTTATTTAACTACTAAAACAATTAATTTGTTGGGACTTTGTTTACGTTAGTGGCGAAATTATTGATCCCATCATCATGAGACTATTTAAAAAAAAAAAAAAAACTTACGTCATTCTGATACCGGAAACCAAAAAAAAAATTTGGTAAGGCACCGTTGACCGTTTTTTCGGGGTTTTTTTTAAAAAAGTGACACAATTTTTAACATTCTTAATATTAAAGATATGATTTTGAAAATTTATAAAAAACAGTTGTTGTTGTTGTAGCATCGTTGGGCCAGCGTTGTACTGGTGCTTCTGGGAAGCTGTGATTCTTCTTGTGATATCGGGGGTGGAGCACGTAGTTTGGTGCGTAGTTGCTAATTGTGTTGGTGACTGTGTTCGTGTGGATATGTTTGATTATTGTTTTGTACTGTGAAGTGTTTATTGTAGCATTGGAGCTGAGTTGTGTAATGTGATGCGTTACGCCGGGCTTGAAATCGCTCAGGGTTTTCCTTATTCTCCGCGGTGCTGCTTCGCCTTGTATCGTACTTAGGCAGGGATAATACTCGGTGCTTACCGAGCCACCTATTCAACACTATGTAAAAAACTGTCAAGATCTTCGGTGCCTCACCAATTTTTTAAAAAAAAATTGTCTCATGATGATCAATAATTTTCACGCTTTGCCACTGGTCCACGTTTTTCATATTTATCTCGTTCTAAGTGTGCTCGCATTGATTAATCATAAGACCATTTATAATCAATGAAAATTATTACCGATACTTACTCCTCTCTATATATGATAATAAATCATGTAATATGTAGTAGTACATACAAATAAATATGTGCAAATTATATATTTACAATGAAAACAATACAAATTCTTATTAATTTATTTTTATTGCGTCCATTTACGTATTGTCATAAAAATAAATGCTTAAAACTAATTAAATATAGTTAATATGCCATAATCTAGTACAGCAATGGTTAACTGTAGGAATAGTGTTAAGGATATATGCGAGCATAAGATAAAGAAAAAAATACATTTTGTGCAAAAAAAAAAATATTTAAACAAATTTGTATAGATATAGGGGAAGGTGAAGTGTTTTATATATATACATATACATAGGCATATATAC
>JANSTT010017262.1:0-17777 GCA_026745375.1 Platyura marginata
AAATTTCACGGAACGAATTTTGCGCCCTTTTGAAATGTTGCGCCCGTGGCGGTTGCCCCATTTGCCCATAGGTAAATTCGGAACTGACTACACTCTATAGGTTCGTGTAATAAAAGAACGACACAATTAGTAAATAATAAAGAATCTTGATTAGATTTCTTCCCAATTTCATTTAATTAATATTTCTATACACTGAACAACGTTTTTATTATCTAAGATGATACAATACCTAATTTAATTAAAACTAAGCAAAATCCGACATGTATTATCAAAACAATCCTATGTTCAATATTGTAACACCAATTTATAGACATGCTTCGATGGACACAACATTTGAATTTAATTAAAAGACACCCCATGGTCAAAATAGTTTGAAAACAGTGTTCCATTTGACTCTCAGTATAATGTACATGTACTGTACTGTACATACTAACAACACCGATGCAGAGAGGAAGTTAGAATTCAATTTAAATTAAATTAGTAATATGTATATACAGAAACGAAATACCTACATACAAATCTAGAAAAACCAGGCAGAGTTAAAAACAAATCTTTTTCCAAAAAAAGAAATAGAAAAAAAAACAAATCAAAAATGTTGAAAATGCATTGAATATACGAAACAACAAAATTCCTCATCAAGAAAATAAATATACGAAAAACAAGATATTGATTTCAATTAACATTATGTGGTGGTAAATGACAATATATCGAAAGAATCAAATTAAATCGGAACAATAGAAAACAACACAATATAGATTTGAGTTAATATATGAAAAATATCGACACAAAACACCTATGTATATATGAAAATAGAGCTTTAAATATATTGATAGATCCGAACCAAGGTATTTTTTATTGATAATATGACAAAAGCTCAACAAAATTGTCCTAGAATTTTGTTCTAAAATCTAAATATCTAAATTATGCCAGTTCTAATTCCTATTCAACATTCAAAACTATTAAAGACAAATAGTTATAATTTATTGAAATAGTTCCTATCTATATTTCGGTATCCTTGTATTGCATTGTTTACGTTTGTGACTGCCATACTACTTTCGACACTGGTATATTAAAGGAACTATGGGACGATATATTATATATTTTTTTTATTTTGGGGTTAATTTATTTTTTATAGTCATTTATGTGTCTTAATAATTGGTGGTTGAATTTATGAAGGAAATTACTTTTATTAGTGAAAGGATAGTGTTTTTGAATGCGCTTGAATATTTTATTTTATTTGTTGAGCGATTGTTTTCTAAAAGCGTTTTACTATTTCTATCTATAATTTTTATAGTTTTGGTAATTGGGTGGTGCTGGGTGCATAAGAAATAAACATAGCACCAAACAGAAAGCAGAGATGAATTTTTATTTTGTTTAAATTGAGTCTCACTGGATTTGAAAAATGTTTATTACACGAAAAGCTTGGTTTTGTTTGGTAGCTACAGATCTCCTGATCGTTCGATTGGGTACACATTTAAGTGCTAGTACCTTGGCACCTACAAAAGTGGGCGTTAAGTATAGTAACTTAAGTGTTTCGTTTGAAGATTATGTCCACGAACCGTCTGGCTTTCTAAGGAAGCATGGCTTAGATTGTTTTCTGGATAGGAACTTTCTCAGTCCAGCGGAATCCCTTACACTCTCTATGGATTCGCTGTAATCCTTCATGTTTTCTTTTTAGCTGATTATATTGATCTTTTAAATTCTTTTAGGCAGTCCTTATATTGCTGCCAGAATTATTGTTTGTAGCAGATATTGTATAGTTCTAGGGACATCTTTCCAAGGATTGTTAGTTTTTCGCTCCACCATGAAGAAAAGGATTTCTTGCAGCGTCTTATCGGACAAGAAATTTTGTATGGCCTTTTCAAATTTATCAATGATATTTTTTAAGGTTTAACACGACTGGTCATTTACATTGGGTGTATTGCCTAGTTTAGAATTGAAAACCCCGCGGTAGGTGAGCATTTTTTATAAATAAATAAATGAACTGATTGTTGATTAAATTTAATAATTAATTTAATAAAAAGGACAGTGTTAACTCCCAAAAATATTATCTACTCACTTAAAACCATTTCCACTTCAGGGCTCTACTTAAACGAAATAATTGTAAAGATCACAGGAATATCTAGCAATTTCAAAATCACAATTATTCATTTTTTTTTTAGCAAAACATTAAATTTCGTATTGGTTTCCGAATCAAACGAAACGAAAATATTTTTCCTGCAGTAAATATGTACAATATTAATTAGATTAGAGTTAACATCCACGGAAACTTCCAATTGTTTTTTTCATAAATTTAAAATGCTAATTATTAGATTTTTATGTCGAAAAACAAACAAATAAATTTTATTTACTTTACTCATCATAACCGTTGTTATGTTAAGTATCTACGTATAGTTCAGGTGCTATCTTAACCTTATACGGGAAATCCATAAATCGTTGAATCCTTCTTTCACAAGTAGAATTACCGTCAACTTTTACGACAATTTTCAGATTTTCACGAACGTATGGTTTTGTGTAGTATAAAAAGTCGTTAATATTGAAGGACTATAATGCTACATATAATGTAATATTCAAATTTATGTGAAATAATTATTGTAAGTGTTTTATTAAAGCTAAATTAAATTTCCAATCAAATATATGTACATATGTATGTATGTAAATATGGGTGTAGGCAGGTTATATTTTCGGTTAAGTATTACAAAAAAATTACAAGTACCTATTATAAAAGCTCTTTGTTAGATAATTAAATATTATAACGAAAAACATTAAATACTCTTAAGATGTTTTCTTAAAAACAGATTTCTAACTTTCAAGCGTCAACCAATACTATGATGTAATATTTTTAGAGTTTATAAACTGTTTGAAAAAAAAAACTGGTCTATAAGAAGAGAAGACAGATAGATATAATTTCTGTGCATCATTAGAATAATATATATTTCTTTGAACAAAACCAATTACAATGAGATAAGACTTTCAATAGGACGATTTGTCTCCCCTCCTTTATATTATTCAAATATCTTTACGTATAGCAAATAAATCTTGAACCATTGGTTCTATCGAAATGATTATTAGTCGGTGCCGTGGCGTTTTAATTTAAATAAGAAATCATTTGATCTGTTTCGATTTCTTTTTTTCAAAATTAAATTCTTAAAATACAAATTGCCTCCTGATTAATCAAGATTTTCGTTAGTTTTTAAATTGTATACATATATAAGTACATTTATAAAACCTTGGTACCTACCTAATGTACAAATATATATATATAAAATATCGTCGAAAATTTGACATAAATTAAGTTAAACATTCGAAACTTTAAAACGTAGATAAAATTTAATTTGTAATCTATTTAAATCAAAATTAAAGTTTTTAATTGAATTTTAAATCAAAATAATCAGATGAAATAATATTACAGTGTATTTTCAAAAGTTCCATCAAAGTTTTACTGAAAGTCTACTTATATTGCTACTACATATGAATCGTTCGTTATTTAGCATTTGTACTCTTGTGTCTTGTGTATATTATACAGAGTGGTAAGAAAATTATGTTAATCGGCCTTTATGTAAACTTACTTTGAATTTCTTCTTATTCCGTATCATTGCCGTATATATACATATAGGAATGTATGTACATATGTATAGTAGAATATTAAAATGTAAAACAATTCATTAATAAAGAAGCTACGACAATATATATATATATATATATATATATATATAGAGTTGTGAAAGAAAAAAATTAAAATCAAATTTAATACAATGAATAAAATTCCCCCACACGTCGTTCACATTTTTTTAAATGCTTCTTCCATTTCCTCGTCTTTTCTCTTTCCCTCCTTTCTCGGCCCTTCTCAATCTCATTGGTTTTTTTACTTCTTTTCTTCCCTCTCCTTCCTATTATCCAAAAGAGACGAGTTATTTTTCTTGTTGAATATTACGAAGAAATCCCAAGACGATTTAGAGCCATTTCTTGCTACATATTTATGTCTGAAAAATTGAAAATCAAAAAAATTGAAATTTTGAGTGTTTGGAAGCATACATTTATCAGGTATGTTAAGAATCATATATCACAATCATTTCAAATATCCGCTCGAATTTGTCTCAATTTATTAATTTTTTTTTGGACTTGGTCACCGATAATTTATCGGATTTCACTGTCTTGCAGCAATAGGCCCCATTGCTGGTATAGATTGGCGCATATGTAGAGCCAAATCTATAGTTTAAAGTTTATCTTTACATATAAAATCGAAATGTAAGATATGAATGAAGTTTAGGTACGAACAGCGAAATTCGGAAGCTAAAAGATAAAGTCCAAAGAATTAATCTATTTGAGACGGGTTGTATGTACGTACACCTAACAATACACTCCTTGTTAAGCTTTTTTCTTCCCACTGCTGTACAGGTCTGCACCTACATATCTTAGCTCCCCATTTAAAAAATCAAAAATGCACCCATTACTATGTATAAGTGGGGGTAGAATTCTCTTTTTGGCTTTACTTTAGAGATTAGACTATGCTTTTGTTTATCCTTTCGACTATTCGATTTTGTCATCAGTTATGTATTGAATGATTGATTTTTCATAAAAACCCCAGATTATTGCCAAATTAATTTTTTTTAGGATTATTAAATGACTCGATTTTATTAATTATATCATAAAAAAAAACTAATTAAAAACATTTTAAATATAGTCCTCTATTTTACAGCAAAGAATTTTTCTATTTTTTTTTTAATTTAAATTTTAACTTAAAAGCTTTAAACAGTTAAGTATAGAAGTTTTCCTAAGTGGGTATTATTTTTATATTTCTTTTGTATATTTACAATATTTACATTATGATTCTTAATTATATTTCAAGCGATTTATCGCAGCTATTTAGCTTAAAATGTATAGCTATAAAAAATTACTATCCACTCTAGGAATAAAAAGATTATAATAATGTAATAATAAATGATTCTAATTTAATTTTTTCACAAATTAAATCACTTTCTTCTTATTTCGACAGCATCTACCGGTAAAGTAAGTTGGCGCATTTTTTTTTAAATATTCTTTTAAAATATTCAGTTGTATATAGTAGTATTTGTTTTCAACCGGTCTTCAATAGTAGTCAGTCGCTATAGAAGTAACAATTTTTTCTTTCTACTAAGAAAACAAATTTTAAAAAAAGCAGAATAGCGAGCGAAGCGTACAAATTTTTTTAGCTGGTTTTTTTTTAATGGTATCTAGATTAAAATCTGTTTAAAACTAACGGAAAAATGAACTATTATTTGGTAATTGTAAATGTTTTTATTTACGTGTAAAACTGTACGTACATATGTGAGCGAAACGAGCAAATTTTTTTCTTTGCATAGTGAAGAAAAATGATTAAAATTTGATATTATTGTAATAGATTGGTCAATTTTCAAACATTATATCAAACGTCTTACATAGTTTATAATTAATTATATTTTATGACGGACAATAGGGAGGGGGGCGGTGTGGAAGGGAGACTTGAACGTCAACACTCCCTACCTATCTTCCTAACAAAAAATTGTTATATTAACTATTTCTTTAGAGATTTTCTTTAATTCTCACACAATTTTTATATCATTTTTTAAGCTAGACTATAAAAGACTGTTTTAATGGAAAATTTCAGAAAAATCTTATACAACACAACAAAATTAATCTTAAAAACTTACAAAGTATTTTAGTTTTTTTTTTTTTATTGTAAAACGATTCGATTAAATCCTCAATTCCAAAAATATCCAATAAAATTTGATGAAAAACCACAATCAATAAGTTTTTTTTTATCACATATTAATTAAATTGAATGAAAACAAATTTTTGCCACAAAGGAAAAACCGAAAAATGAAAATTTTGCACTAACAATTTCCATATGATGTATGTATGTATGGATGGATATGAGGATTACATTATTATGGGCATCAATATATCAATTATTTTAATATTGTATGGATTTTAACTATGTAGTTTTATTATGTTTAAAAAAAATGTTAAATAAAATAAATGTTGGCAAAATGCTAATTAATTGCAGTTATTTTCGATTTGTTTATTTAAAAAGATTTAATACAAATTTCATAAGCGCAATAACGATATTCGAATTTGTATTATACGAAATCATGATTATTAAATTAACGCACCCGCATACACAAATATTACTTCATATACCTAATATATGTAAATAAATTTTATTTATAATTTCACTAATTCTCTTGTTTAATTACACATTTTTTTTTATTAACTATATACACAAAAAAGAAGACTTCACAATTTCATTAATCACACATTTGCTAAATTATTTTGATTTATAACGAACAATATGTCGACGCAACCAAGGAACGTCTATCATGGTCCGTCCGATTAAAGTGGCGTCTTACACAGAACTGAAAAGGTTTTTTGTGTTTTTTTCTGTATTTTTTTTTCTATTTTGTTTTTGTCTTTTTTGTTTTTTGTTTTTGGGAAACTGTCAATGGGAAAGAGCATGAAAACTGTGATGGTGTGGTTGCGGAGTTGCGTTATGGTGTTATAAGAAAATGTATGTGAAAAGCATCGGAGAAGAAAATCTTCTATATTATTCTGCACATATATTTAGTAGGTGTGTATGGTATATGTACTCGTATGTATGTATGTGTGGAGAGAGAGGTACCTTACCATAAGTTGCAAGAATGGCAATGTTTGTTGTTTTCTATGTTCATTCAATTCCCATGTGGTGTTCATGAGTGGAAGCATTTAAAAGTTTTGCTTATTTATACCAAAACATATAATTCATATATAGATTATGGATTGTAGCTTTGATGTGCAATACAAGGCTTCTAATCTGGTATATATACCTGTATTGGGATAATAATAAAAACTTCAAAGGTTTTCCCAATAAAATATAGTTAATTTATTATATTAAAAATATAATTTAAGCGCGTACATATAAATGCGTCTGGTTCAAATAATGGTCATTTGAATATTAATTTAAAGTGAATTTGTGAAAGATGGTCATAGATTGTAATGTTTCAGCATGGATTGCAATGTTTTATTGTATGTTTAATTGTAATAATTACAGGGTGCATCTACACTACTCTCCTTCGACGAAAAAAAAATCCATTGTGATTTTTTTATGTAAATCTTATACAATTTCTTGTATATAAGTTGAAAGAATCATGAGTATTTGCATATTCTTAGTTAATTCTTAATTTTGTTTTTTTTTTAAATAATAACTGTTATTCTGCACATCAGTAGTGAATTTTCTCAGTTGGCTATTAATGTATTAATACCATTTTGTCTAAAATATGCCAAGAATATAACTGTAGTGTGTGCAACACTTCAAAAGCAAGTAAAAAAGATTTTCGAGTATTTACCACCGATTTTTTGTTACAATTTCGTAATCTAAATATAACGGTAGGAACCAAACTATGCCTAAAATGTCTTAGAGAAAAAGCCAAACGCAATCCATTACCCATTGAGGACTGAGTGGAGGTTAAATCATTTTTATTTTTTCTTTTGTTAATTTAAATAAAATTGTATATAAAATTGGAAAAAAAACAAAATCATGAGTATTTGCATATTCTTAGTTAATTCTTAATTTAATTTTTTTTTTTTTTTAAATTTGGAACAAAAACTTAAAAATAATAATACATAGATAATTTAAAAAAAATTATTATGAAAAATTATTATGTGTGGATCTAGTAACTCTATGTTGTTGATTCTATGTTGTGTCCGTTATCTTTATGCAGCTTCCATTTCTAGGTCCAAAAAGTGAGCCACCGCGATGGGGTTTGTTCACAGGTCATTAATTTGCAGGAGTGTTGGTCGTTGCGGGCATTTAAATAGATGCGCAGTGTTATGGGGTGTTCCATTACATCTTTCACAGATGTCGTCGATCTCTGCATTTATACGATGTTGGTAACTGTTTAGAAGTTTACAGCGACCGGACCGTAATTGAGCCAGCGTTGTCCTCGTATTTCTTGGGAGTTTTATTTCATCAGTTGAAACAGGTGGTGAAGCGGTTTCCATTACGCAATTAGGTGAATAATAATTAATTGTGACGGTGACTGTTTTTGTGTGTATATTTTTGATTATTGTTTTATATGTTTTGTTGTCTATTGTTGTATTTGTGGTATGTTGTGCTATTTGTTGAACTCCAGAATGGTTAGGTCTACGCGCCGAGTCCACTCGAATCCAGCGACCAAAAACCAATCACACAGCTCTCGGTGCCTACCGAGTCGGTTATCATTTACACTGGTTTGACGCTATCGATCGAGACTGTTTTTGAAGTTCCGCCATCAAGTTCAATCTGAAAGTATTTCTCGGTTCTAGATATGATCTTAAATGGTCCGGAGTATGGAGGTGATAAACTATCTTTTTTGGTTTCTTCTCGCAAAAATACATGAGAACATTTGCCTAGTTCCAAAGGTACGAAAATTTTTTTTTTGATAATTACGCCGACCGGATGGCGGTTGTATATTTGAAATGCTGTTTTTAATTTCAGATGCTAGCGATAGATTTATGTCTGAATTTGGTGTAAAGGTTGGAACAACTAATTCACCAGACAACCTTAAGGTTTGACCATACAATAATTGGGAAGGAGAATACCCTAAATCCTCTTTTATGGTAGACACAATAAATAATGTTACCCATGGTAAATGGTGGTACCAATCTTTTGAATTGCACTGTGAACGTAGGGCAGCTTTGAGTTGGCGATGATATCTTTCAATCATCCCATTCGCCTGAGGGTGATATGCTGTCGTATGTATTCGATGGGTTCCTAATATTGCAAGCGTGTTATTGAACAGTCGAGATTCGAACTGAATTCCTTAGTCCGATGGACTTTTGATTCTTGGCATTTGAGAGATCATTTGGCCCAATTGTTTACGTCGGTATTCATTTGCGGCCAAAAATACTTTTCTGTTATCAGTTTTCTGGTCACGCGAATTCCTGTAGATTGTGCCAAATTGTGTAGATTGTCGAATACAGTGCGATGCAAAATTGACGATACATACCGACGATTGATTCTTGTAGACGTTTCGCACCATATCTCAACGTCTTCTAACGGGATGTATATCTTTTGAAGTGAAAAACTTGAATCATTTCGGGAATTTAATAATTGTAACTCTGAATCGTCAAGTTTCTATATTTCGATTCGAGATAATGAACCGTGTTCTCGTTGCCTTTAATGTATCGAATATCGGTGGTAAACTGACTAATGAAATTTAGCGGATTTGTTTGGCGCGGCATTTTTTCCGTTTTGGAGAATATTGCTTTGGTAAGTGGGTTTTGATCGGTGAAAATCGTAAATTCCCGACCTTCTATGAAAAATAAACGCAGAATATTTCTTTTCAGCATTAGATAGTTTTTTAGAAAAGAATACAATCGGTTCCCAAATTTTACCATTCAACTGTTGAAGAACAGCTCCTACGGCGACATTGGATGCGTCTGTGACAATGCCGTATGTTGCGTTTGGGATTGGATACGAAAGAAGTAAACATTTGGCTAAAGCTTCTTTGATACTGGCGAACCTAGCATTGCAATCGTTCAGCCAAGTGAAATTTTTACTGAGGGGATCTTGCTTTTGCATTACCTTTAGGTGATAGTATGGCACTCATTCTTTTCTTGCCATTTTTGGTACGAACCTATGATAGTAATTTGCAGCACCCAATAAGAAGCGACTAAGTTGAGAAATTGAAGTTGGCACCGGAAACTGTAGTACCACTTGTATTCGAGATGGTGACGGAGTCAGTCTATTTTTGTCTACTTGGCAGCTCAGAAATTCTAGCGATGATACGCCGAAAAGACACTTCGATGGATTAATAGTAACGCCATATTCAACGAGTTTCGCAAAAATTTTTCGTAAATGTTTGCTATGTTCTTCTGAATTTTTATTAAAAATTAAAAGATCGTCCACATATGCAAACATGAAATCCAGACCACGAACTATTTGGTCAATGAATCTTTGCAATGTCTGCGCGCCATTTCTGACGCCAAAAGCCATTTGCAAAAACGCATACAAACCAAACGGTGTCGTGACTACAGTTTTGTAGACGTCTTCTTCTGCAATGGTGATTTAGTGACTAACTAAATCTATTTTTGAAAAGACCTTGCATCCGTTGAGATTTGTGCTAAAATCATGGATGTATGGCAAAGGATACCTATCCAGTAAGATGATCGCATTCAATTGCTTATAATCACTACACGGCCTCCAATCTAGTGAATTGCATTTAGCAACTATGTGGAGTGGTGAAACAGCACAAAAAGACAATGAACGAATGATTCCCAGATCTAGCGTTTGTTGAAACTCATTCATAGCGATTTTTACCTTCTCTGTGTTTAATCTTCTCGGCCTACATACAGGTAAAGCACCGTTTGTGTGAATTCGATGAACGATGGAATATTTTATAGGCAAATTGAAATCAGGCTGTGATTTGATTGACGGATTAATAATTGAATCGAATTGGCTTCCGATGGAAAATATTTTGGTACTTTGTGAGTCAGCTCGTCTTGAAACGCAACAAATCGATAACTCTGTGCTTTGATCGATTAGTTTCCGTTCTCTAACGTCTAAAACTAAACCAAACTTGTAAAGGAAGTCTGCTCCTAAAATTAGATGATTGACATCAGCCACAGTCAATGGAAATCTAAATTGCCTTCTTAATCCTAAATCTAAAGTTAACAATCAACAACCGTATGTAGAAATAATGGAACTGTTTGCTCCTGACAGAGTAATATTTGAAGTAGGATGTATGGAGTTAGCGAATTTCTTCGGTAGCACTGATAACTCTGCTCAGGAATCTAATAAAATATTAATTGAGTTGATACGGTCTTTATTGAAAAAGCTGCATGACAGACTGTCAATACTCGCTGCTGCTGGCAAGATTGGCGATTTTAGTTTTTTGGATTTGACGGTTGGTTTGATGAATTCGATTTATTCATCTTACAAAGAAAATAGCAATTTTTGGATTTCTCGCCATGTCGATAAGGGTACCAGCATATATCATAGTTTTTTGCTCGAGATCGAGATGCTGAACGTTGTCTCGATTGACTATTACATGTGAAGGCAGAGTGACTTCTGTTTCTACTACGAGATTGATTTGTTCCTAAACGTTCGAGAGGTTTGGATATTTCGTATAGGGTATCTCTGATTGAGTCATTATAATTGCTAGTGTTTGGTTTTGGATCGGTTCATATTGCACCGATTCGAGGGCAAAATGATAAATTTTTGAAAAGGACCTTTGCTTCATGCGTCGATTCTAATGCTATGATACATGGTTGTATGTTCACAGGCAATTTATTTAACCACAATTTTTGTAGCAATTGTTTGTTAACTAATCCTCTGACTCTTAAAAAATCTTTGAAAAGAATTTTTCGAAAAAACAGTTATTAGCCAAAATTAAAAATGTCTAAACATAATAATTGGTAATCGGTATATTTTTTATCGGATGGAGGCCGGACTCCTTTAACATGAAAAATTACCTTCCCCGAACAACACATCAATAAATCAAAAGATATGAATTTTTTAAGTTTTAATTTTGAAATTTGGCATAAATATGGTAAAATTAATTGATTTTGGAACGGTGGATTTCGAAAAATCTAATGATGGGGATTCGTTAGGGATAATAAAAGAAAAAAAGACGCATAATATGGGCGTCCACTGTTTTCAATGTTGGCCCCTAGTTGACTATTAATTTTGAATGGGGAATAATTTCACCATCCTAAGGGTCAACGGTGGATCAAAAATGATAACTCCCTTTTATGGAAAACAAAAAACAAATTTTTTTTTATTTACAATTTTTTCTCATTTTCATATAAAAATTGTGAGAAAATTGACATTTAATGAATTTTAGTATTGGGGGTCCTATAAGGGTTAACAAATTGCTATAATCTATTTCACCCTCATATGCCCTACAACAAATAAAATCTTTTTCGTATATATAATTTTTTCGAAATTTTGTTTGGTATGAGGAAACACAATGTTTCCAAAAAATTTGTATGAGAGAGGGTCGAAGGAGTCGGGTTATTTTGCCCAATTAAAAAACTTCTTTTTGTTTTTTTTGTTGTTTTGTGATATAGTATGCAAATGTGTGTTTGAAGGTCGTATCGTTGAAATATTTTGTGTACTGATGTGACTTTGCATAAAAGTCACAGAATTTTATGCATGACAACTTTTCTGAAAATTTTGCACTTTTTTTTCACTAGAACTTTCCACTTTAACTTTTTTTTAAATCAACGTTTGGGGTCACAACTTATTTGGATAATAATAAAAACTTTAAACTTAAAGGTTTTCCCAATAAAATATAGTTATTTTATTGTATTAAAAATATAATTTAAGCGCGTACATATACATAAATGCGTCTAGTTCAAATAATGGTCATATGAATATTAATTTAAAATGAATTTGTGAGAGATGATCATACATACCATAGATTGTAATGTTTTATTGTAACGTTTAATTGTAATGTTTAATTGTAATGTTTAATTGTAATGATTATAGGGTGATGAATAGTTTTTTTTTAAATCGTTATCTACTTGTATGTATGTGTGTTGTGTATCCTAGAAAATCATTACAAAGAAGTGTTTTATTCTCTATTCTCTAAACTCTTAAATTATTTATTTGCACAAACATCAAATATTATATTTTGTTTGTTTGTTTGTTTTTGAATCTACAGTATAAGTACACCTTCTTACCTACACCCCCCTACATCCTACCTACCAAATTCTATTTATATATCTTAAGAAGTATACATATTGGAAAAACATGTAAACTCTACTTTTTTGAAGTTAACAGTTGGATTCTTTTTTTTTTCAATAACAAGATTTAGCAATATACGATTTTGTTTGAAAATAAGGCTTTTTATATATGAACGAACGGAATATATAATTTCAATGGAATTTAAATTTGTGATATTTTGATCAAGATTAAAATTGTTTTTGAGTTAGGGACTTTTTGCAAAAAAACAAAAAAAAAAACAAAATGAGGATACACCTACATACGTGTATTTCAATCGAGAACAAAAATGACAGAAATCTCTTAACAATTATTGTGTAGAAGAATATGTTGATATGATAATGAACTGTTTGATGTTTGATCGAATATATAATAAAATACAATTAATAAGCGCAATTATATGGCCAATTTTCTGCAAAGCTCGAATTAATTGTATGACATACTTATAATTGATGTTTACGTATATGCTTGTAGACAGGTGAGTAAAAACTTCTTAAGGAGGAGATGGGTCTAAAAAGCAAGTGAAAACGTTAACCATTTTTTATGAATTTTCCATAGTGCAATTTAAAGAATCAAAAATGGATTTTTACATCTCCTGAGTAAAAAAACAGTAGAACATCAAGTGTTATCCAATAAACCATAGATAATAAATTTTTACCTAGTTAATTAGTTAGTTTGAGGGGAGAATGTCCGAGAATTCTTAGGCCTCCATAGATGGGACTATTAGACATTCTTCGTATTTTGGCATGCCCTCAGTCTACCATTTCAGAGGATAAATAAACCTTAGAATAGTTGATTTGCGCCACAGATATCTGACAAGCTCGCCAAACAGCTTCCAAGCGTCTTTTGTCTCTTTCCCGATACGACTGGGTAGTTACAGAGTAAATGCTCAGCTGTTTCTGGCAATTTCTCGCGGATTCTGCAGGTTGGTTCAACCACCACACTCATTCTGTGTAAGTGCGCTTTGAGCTGATCGTGTGCCCGATGCGGAACTCTGTTAGTTTTTTAACCATAGATCTGAGTAAGCAAAGTATATATTTAGGTCCTCTGATGAGAGCCTGACCCTAATGGCACCTCGTTCTTCCAAAGATTTGCAAGCTTTAACAGGTAAACCCAGGAACGATTCGGGAGGTATTAAGAGGCTCGTGCCTTTTTTCAATAATTTGTCTGCCTTCTCGTTCCCTCCAGACCTGAATGTTCTCGCATTCATAGGAGTTTGACAATGTTTTATTCAGCCAAACCCACTAGGGCTTGCAGGCATTCATATAACAGTTTCGATTTTTACCTAAAACATTTCTTATATTTGGAGCGATGATTCTTGTAAATCTCTTCCTGTAGAACGAATAATAGAAATATTTGGTTTTTCGATTTTGTAAGAAAATAATTAACAATAAATGTTGGCGGTGTTAATTTTGGCAGAGCGGTTTAGCCGAAGATTCTGTATATAGACCATCTCCCGTATTCTTTTTTCAGAAACCGAGAGCATGCTTTTGCTACGCGAGTTTAACGAATGAATTGTTTCTGTACGGGATTGAAACAAAATCCAAGCACTTCATTTTCCTACACGGTCTAAATCTAATTTGATTGATTGATTAAAAGAATTACAAATTGGCGAAACTTGTCTTACCTTTTTCATATATCCACTTTGATTAATCTATTTCAGGATTGAAAGAAATGCTACATTTTTTCCAAATCCAATCTACACTAACTATAAGAAAACAAGAATAAAAATAACTAATGTCCGATTGCTTACCTCTCTCAAATACAATAAAAACTTTCTATACGTTTTTATAAAAGGCAGTTAAATTTAATCGAAATTTACTTTTTATTGTTTATACCTACATAAAGTTGTAAGGGTATAGAAGAGAGGCCATCATATAGCCACTAAAGAATTTTTTTAAAAGGAATTTCTTTACCTATATGTGTATGTGTAACACATTTCACATTTGTTTCTTTTAGATTTATTTAGGGTTCTTTGTAACTTTAAAAGTTTATAACCGAACCCCTAAAATAATTTACTGATGTGGTATTCTCATTCTGTATATTACATTTGAGGCATAAATATTATAAAATCATACCGAAAATGAGAAATATGTATTTTGCTATTTGATCCTTTTTACAAAATCATTTTCGCATTTTGCTCCTTTTTTTGCCAAGTAATAGTATTTTATATGATTTTCAGTCAAGCAAGCACAAGATGAAACCAAGGAGGAAAAAAAAAGAATACAAAATTCCTGATACATATACCGTACATTTGGACATGTGTTAACATAATACTCTCTCATAAAAGTGATATAGCCTGAAAATATGGAGAAAGGCAAAAAGAAAGAAAAAAAAACAAAAAAAAAAAAACTATGCTCAAACGAAATATAATGTGAGGACAGAAGCTTATTTGATACAAATCTGTATACGTTTAGTCATTTACTCAAGCAGAATAATAAATAATATTGATGGTGGTAACTATAATAAGGATTGAGATTGACTTTTCTAACTCTAACTCTTTATATGCGATAATATCGGCCATTTAATGATTAGAATATTAAGCACCAGATGTGTATAGCTATTTTATTTTGTCGCATTGACCGGATAAGCAAGAGTGTGTTACTAAGCTGCGTATACCCCCACGTATATATGACGTTGAATGTGAATGTGACCCTAATCTCTTAAAAAAGCCTTAATATGAGTAATTTTCCTTTCTTTATATCAATTTTTCTTTTTAAAGGATTTAGTCTTTGGGCTTTTTAGGAAACCTAATAGTCTGTTATATAATTAACAAATCATAAAAACTAATCAGCCGTCATTTTTTCCTTTATTTTGCATTTTGCAACAAGGCAATTCAATTTAATTAAAAAACAATAGGAACTTATATATCAAATGTGCCCCCATAGTATAGATTTACACGGTAGATATGTACGTTTCTCCACAAATCCGTGTAAAACAAGACACAACATGCAATGGCAGCGTTCAATATAAAATATTAGAAATAAAAGACAAGCCGTGTAAAAGCAAAACCGTGCAAATTGATGGACGGATGTAGTTTATTTGGACCTATCAAATTTGAGCAATTGTACACTCACAGATTACGACCTTATGTTACTTTATATGGGAGCATAGAATACAAATAAACGCCATCTTCGGCCAAGTTTCTCCACTAGTTTTGATCGCTACTTCAACTGTTTTGTACCGCAGTCTTTCTAGGTCAACCTTTTCTGTGTTTTCTGTTTTTTTATATGTGGATATCATAGATTCATTGAAGATAACCTGAAGCAATGACACGCACGATGATAAATTTAACAACATTTCAATTTTACCACACTCAAATAATTCACGAAAAACGATACTATTTATAATTTTTCTAAAGAATACCTTAATCCTTTATTGAAATTCATCAAATCATTCAAAAGCATAATATAGTTATGCATATAAATTGCAACATAAATACCTAATAATACATCTTCATTATGTACCGTCGCAGAGTGAACCCGAAGTTTGTTGGGGTTTGTTGAAGGGGTTTTACGTTTTACCAACTTTTCTGCTAGTTTTAGGTGTCTATGATATCTAAAATTTATTTTTCAAGTAATACATAAGCAGAAATATTGTTTTATTTGACTTTGCAAGAACCAATTATTATTATAGAATTTAAAATTAGTAATAGCAAACAGAAGCTTTATTATCGCATATATATATATATAAAACAGTATATATATATATCATACAGTACGCGAATATAGTCAACATACCATTTTAGTTGAATTTTAAATTGAAAGTACTACTACTCATACCATACATATACATATGTATTATATATCTATTATATAATATCCAGAGTAAATTATACATAGATTTATACAAAAGTCGGTTGTATATTAAAACTAGTTTAAACTAGAACAAAAAGCTGTGAAATAGAATTGAGAATGTGCAGAAAAACTTTGAATTATGAAAACTTAATTTAAATTCAGCAAACAGATTCTAGAAAAATACTACATTGTTCTACTATAGGAAGATACTATGAAAGTACAAAACATCATTATTCATTTTTTATATTGTTATAGTGCCACGGTGCATATTAAATTATTATTTATTCATTTTTTTCCAACCGAGGATCATAAACAAATCGTATTATCACTTCTATATAAAGTCGAATACGAACCACTAGCTCTCACGTAACCCAAATGTATTTCATTAAAAATTTCCGGGACATTTTGCAGAAGTAGTAATAACTAGACGCTTCGATTGACTCACATTTATAGTTGCTTTTAATTGATTTAGTCTTCTTAACTCTTACATCATTTCAGGTGAAAATACTCCAACTGCCAAAACTACAAATTTTCATACTTCTAATATTTCAAATGTTTCCTTCGTAGAATTGGCGAATTTCAGCAATTATTCCCTTAAATGATGCCCTAAACTAAACCTAAAGTTTTAATTGTTGAATCCAAACCACTAGGCCCAAAGCTCAATCTTCGTATAGGAGAAAAACACTTAATATTTTGTCTGTCTAACAAACGAATAAAAGCCCTAGAGATGACATTGATTGCAGCGCCTTAACGGTGTTTCGTGGAACTTTTTAGTCTATGAATGAAATTTTAATTTTTTTATTCTCTATCATTTTTGCCCTAATCATTTTTTCCGTAATCAAAATACTTTCCGAGTAAATGATTAAAAACTCTAGAAATTCTATAAAATTGATTGCAGCGCCATAACGCTAGGTCATACAACTTTTTGGTTTATGAAAGAAATCTTTATTTTTGTATTCTCTATAATTGTTGTCATATTTATTTTTTCTACATTTCGACTAACTTTCGAGTAAATGGATGGTTTATATCAAAATTAGGTGCACACTGTACAACAGCCTCATCTATTTTTTGTCCGATTTGCTCCAAAAACAATAGAGATCTTATCCTAGGACTACATAATAAATTGTCAAAATGTCAGCTTTCTAGCTTCAGCCGTTTGGCTGGAATCTTGATCACGGACAGACAACAGAAGAACAGACGGACAGACGGACAAACGGACAGACGGACAGACGGACAGACGGACAGACGGACAGACGGACAGACGGACAGACGGACAGACG
>JANSTT010017263.1:3360-17769 GCA_026745375.1 Platyura marginata
GGGAGGGGCGAGCAACGGTTACTCCAGAACAAAAGTTGTTCATGGGCTGCCCCAGACTACTACTCATTAAGAGTACGCGCGAAAAGTTAAAATTTGCATTTTCGCATACAAACTGAACGCCCCTAAGGAGAATGGGAGGGTCGAGCGACAGTCACTCCAAAACAAAAGTTTTTCGGTGGGATCTCCCCTACCCCCTCTTAACATTTCGTCCTTGTTCCAGAGGTGGGCCGGTAAACTGCAAAAAACCCTCTTTTTTTATGTACAAACACCGATTTTGTTTGACTGATTCTCGAAATAATGAATGGTTTAAAAATGACGCGATTTGTTGTAGACACAAAACAATTAAAAATTAAATTAACTATTTTATTTGTAGCCTTATAAGTTACGATGGGTATTTATTTTTAAAATAATTCATTATAAATATAAATTATCTAAAGCCATATTATTTATTTAAATTAACTAGCCAATAATAATGTTTTTATGTAAAACACCAATATATAGCTAAATTCACTCATCGTCTACAACTAAGTGGCATTTATCGTTCTATGTGATCAACAAAAACAAATTAATTATGCATAAAATACACATTTCAAATTACATAACGAAAATATTTTAGTATCATCACTCAGAATTAACAGTCCTAGTCGTTTTATACTCGATTTACTCAATAATATGCTTAAAGAAAATGTTGTACCTACATGTTTATTATTTACAAACAATTATCGGTTCTACAATATGTTATGAGTTATGTATTTAACCCCTTCACCTTAAATGACGAGTTTTACTCGTCATGTATTTTGTTTGCCAAAATATGCAATGACGGGGCAAATCGTCATGAAGTTTGAAGTAATTACGTGTCAATAAACGTGCTAAAATAGGCAGAGTTATGTATTTGTAATGAAGGTGCATAGAAAAATTAAATACATAATAAAAAAAAAATTCAATTAAATCAGATGTTAAGGGGGGGGAGGGGGAAGGGGGGTAATAACTTATTAATTGTTGAAAATATTTAATGAAATATCGAACAACAGTCGATATCGAACCTTAGACAGACTCATTACAGATCGTCCTCCAATAATGTTGCCAACTCTGTCCAGTTTCTCTGGCCGAGGACGTTCAAATTCTGGGCCACGACATCTGTCCATCTACTAACTGATTTTACAGACATTCATTATTTTTCATTGGGGCCTACCCTTAGAGGACATCATAGAAGTCCTTAACAAATTTCTGGGTTACCGGCGACCCGTATATAAAAAAGTTCGATTATGGAAAAAGTACTTTTACTGGACTGCCCAAAAATTGTTCTGTAGTAAATTGTTATTTATCAATTTACTTGCTCCTTATCGTGTAGGATCTTTGGTAGAAAATTCATAGAAAATTGGCGTATAATCTTAACCCTTTAATCGGCCAGATAGAAATAGCAGGTATTTTATTATGATAATTTTGGTTTTAGGGTAATGGTAATTGGTACGACAAACACGAATCCGAAGTCCGTTTGTCGAGATATTTTTATTGGTTTTGCCACCAGGTGCAAAAAGGTGGAAGACCGTCTGTAGCCTGAATTAAGAAATAAATGGGTTAGAGTGACAACCGTCTATAGACGGTCTTGTCGATTCTAAGGGTTAACATCCGATTTGTTGGAATTATACTGCGATGGAAATTATTACAATACAACAAATAAAGTTGAAGTCTGATTAAAACAAATATATTATCCTCTCTTTAACTATGCCAAAACATAAGTGTAAACGGGCATAGTGGTTAGTATAAATGTCGGGGTCTGTGTGCACTTACATATTGGCCACCTTATAATAATAAATGTTCTATGGAAGTGGATATTAAATTCGATTGGCACTGAAGATGGACATAGAATCTTATCATCATTAACTATAAGGTGATGATATATTAAAACAATACCCCTAAACAACAGGTATGTGAATATAGGAACATAGAAGTTATGAGGTATGGACAATTCTTGTTTTGTTATGAATTGATATGCATCAGTATGTAAAATAGAGTAGAGCCAAATCAGTTAATATGAATCGTGAAAATGCCGTTAGAAAATTTATCAAATCATTACCATCTATTATGAAAATTGAATTTTTGTATAATTGCTTTCAATTTCGCTAGATTTGTCGGCTAAAATACACTGTGCGGATAAGTATAGATTACTCTCAACATTGCTACTAAAAATAACAAACAATATGTGCGCTGATTGCTCAAAAAGCATGAACAATACGTGAAACATTTGCCAATTAGTTTTGTCAAAAATTGTTTGTTGAAATTTTCACTCTCAAGGACTTGTCAATACAATCATCAAAATCTATTTACATATACATAGACGTTACAAAATTATTATCGTATATACATATATTGATTTTTTATATAGGTATATATATATATATATTTTTTTTGTATATAAATTAAATTTATTTTTGATAAACAATACACACACATACACACACACACACATATACAATTTCGCGCAATTAAATTATCTAAAAATAAAATTCCCCAACAACGCAACAAAAATAGAACTTAACTCTAACGTTTAACCGTTGAGAGACTAAATAAAACTAAAGTTAATCTGCCTTAGCTATATTTTTGTGTTATAAAAAAAAAAAATTCTCTTCAAATACATATGCACAATCTCATACGCATACAAATTCAATTCATTAGTCATACAATCTTAACTTAACCCAATAATCTGAATAGAAGTGCCTTAATTAATCTGTTATTATATTAAATCTCTCTCTTGGAATTTACTGGTCAATTTTTTTTTTAAATTTTTTGGTGCAATCATAAATGCATCGGTACGGTAGTGTGCCAGGCCCTCGGTTAGTAAATTTTCTTTATAGATAGATTTGAGAGAACTTGTTCCATAGCACCGCAATTTTTATAGATCTATTGTTCTGTACCTCTGGTTTACAATTGATCATGTATGGTATGTTGATCCTGTTTAGGAAACTAAAGAATCCACCGTGGAGCCATGTCAAAAGAAAGAATGAGCCTTTATTGAACTCTGCTACTAGCCGGTGCTTCACATTCACAAAGGATGTGTTCCGTAGTCGTCTTATCTTCTATATGACATAATCTACATGGTGTCGTCTGTAAAAATTCGTAATCTGTGTTTCATGTTTGACCTGGACCTCGAGTGACCAGTGAAAAATCCCGTTTACTAGGCGAATTTTATTCGTTAATTTCATAGAATACTTACTTTGGGAGACATTTTTTCGTAGTGTTTGTTTTCCCCCAATCCATTTAGCGGTCGAGATGTTTTTTTAATTAATATTGGTCTGTACTTTCCCGATAAGATGATGGCAATGATTGAAATATTTTACATGTCCCCGGAAGTGGAGCTTTTCGTTTTTTTTATAGCATTAGAGCAGTGTCTTTCGTTTTTTAAGGGTTAACTGTTTTATCGACTTTTCTGTCACATATTGTTTTTTTAATTATAATTGTGTTATGATAGGTTTTTATCGTTCTGTTCATTCTTTATCTTTATATGTATTATGCTTCATTGCTTCCTAATAGTATATTGCATCGCATCGCATGGTACTACTATTTAAGTAGTGATAAAAAAAAATGATAAATTGTATTGAACAAATTTAATAATTTTGTGAGCTTTAAAAAAATACATAAAAAATTTAGAAGACGACACACCCCCCCCCCATCCTTGGGTAAATAAAAATCATCAGCTTTAGCTTTATAATCAATTTGTAATCAAATAATCATTTTAAAATTAAAGCTTTCTTGGTGCCAAGTTCGATGCCTTGAACATTCAATCAATATGTTTTAGCAATAGAGAGCAATCGCGATAATAAAGTTATTATTTCTTTGGATATCAATCTAATCGCTTGAAGTGTTGTTGTCGAGTACAAAATAAAGGTAATGGAATTGTACCAAATATGTACATACAGTACACTATGAAAAACGTTTTCATAAACGTTTTTCATAAGATTATATTCTTGAGTTTTTTTTTTTTTTACAATTTCTTAGAAAGTTTACAAAAAGTATTTAGATTTGCATGGACTATCGTATCCTATTTTCTGTCAACATCATGTTTCATTATTACAGTCTATAGTGTAGAGCATTTTGATTTATACAATATTTAACAATGAAATATTTTTTATAACTACATACATAGTAATTAATTAAATTCTTAGTAATAGTTCTGTCAATCAAATTATTACACAACTCATCAAGTATTTTATTCATAGCAGATAACTATAGGCATATAGCGTTGTATTTATGATATACCTCGGTATGAATTTTACTTTCTTTGTCTTTGCGGTCCTTTAACCTCCCTCCCCAAGTGCGGCATAGAGCTGAAACAAATTTCAAACGAAGCCACCAATTTCGCTCCATGTATTCCCAACCAGTTTTACCTCTTTTATATTGTCAAGTGTTTTTACATGTTCTTATATAGGTCGTCCAGATTTGCGGCTTCCTGCGGGGATTCGAAAACAAAGCTTTTCTTGGACGATTCTCTGGTATGCGTAGAACGTGACCAATCCATGTCTATTTTCTTATCTTTATCTGAAGCTCAATGGAGCATACTTATGTATTAATTTCCATAGATCAATGTTAGATATCACATTGGGCCAGAAAATTATTGAGATTCAATGTAAATATTTGTTAATGAAAACCTGGAGTTTTCCGTGCGATTTTAGTGGACAACTGGCTAAGTTTCGCAACCATAAAGAAGGACTGAATTTACATTTGACTTAAATATGCGTAGCTTTGTTCATCTTGATAAGTCAGGTGATCTCTAGACATTATTGCGGATTTGCTGCCCGTATGCCGTTGTTTAACAGGGTTTTCACTATCCCCATTTTCGGAACAATGTTGCCGAGATAGGTGAATTGATCAGTTCTAGTAATTACGGCTTGGTCGATCAATAAGTTTTCTTTACTGGATGCAGGAATGGTTTTATTTTCAGTGTCAAAACTATCTATCCATTAATTGCCATACTCGCTTTAGGAGGTCGAGATAGCAATAAAAGTTTTTCTTAAAAAGAAATGGAAGAGAACTTTAGGTGAAAATACATTCCATCCCATCTATACATTTTCGTTTATTTTCGCTATCCTTTTAGGAAGGAAGGAATTTATATTGATATAGAGACGCAGATTAAAATCAAGCAGACCATTATGGCGATAAAGTGTCACAATTTTTTTTTTTAAGTAACAAACAACTTTTTCTTCCTCTAAATTTTCAAATAGACTTAAAGAAAGTAACTAGAATTGATTTACTGTGTAGCTGTAAATATGGATTCTTAAAGTGGTCATTATCTCAGATTAAGACACTTGAAATCCGCCATGAATAATGCAGTTAATTTTATTTGCAAGTTGCAATATTTGGCAATTGTAAATTTCAATTTATTGTACCCTGTCTGTAGGTAGAAACAATAAATGATATCAAATCATTTTAATTGATACTTGGTATCGATTTGTATCAGTTATGAGGTACTGGGTATTTATAGTAAAGTGTTCCTATGTTTTATTTAGTACGTGCCAAAATTGTTCGTGGCTACACATCAATCTCTTAATAATAAGTAATAAGTTTAATCTCAAGAAATCGACCTGAACTAAAAAATGTATACGACTGATATTCTTCAACCAATGTCCAATGAACAGTTATTGATATTCTGCGAAGTTGCAAAACGACATTTTCCATTTTCTCTACGTGCACATCATTTTCTATTGACACAATATAAATGGAAGCAAATCCTAGACCAGGCGGAAAATTATCAATTGGAACTGTCTATTTCACCCAGATGTAAATTTGAATTTTTCACACACAAAAATGGCGATATACGAAACTGTACATTTGTGGCGATTACTTCAAGAACCGATAAAGAACACCCAGAAGTATGAACATATACATATACAAATAATTAACTGTTAAAATTACTAATTAAATATTTTACCAGGACTCTACTGTGTTTGCGTTTAGTACTCAAGCTGGCAATGAGGAGCTGAGTGAATGCATAAACGATACGAAAAGAATTAACTGGAAGGAAGGGCCACATATAATTGCACTGGAAGTACAGCATTTAAGAATTTTGGAAGAATTTATGACGAAACAAAAACTAACCGTTGCTACCCGTATGCCAAATGTAGCTCTTTGGTTACCAAAGGAGACGGCCAAATGTATTCAGTATGAGTAAGTACCTTGTTTATAATATTTGTCACAATCTCTACTTTGGGCCTCCTTCTGATTTCATAACCATTTTTTTTATGGGATTGGTGGTTAACCATACGACCAACCTACTTGATTAGCTACGACTCGTAGCTCACGCACTCACAATTCACTTGAATTCTTAAGAGAATTTATCTAGGGCGAGGGAAGTATGTGAGCAAATGATCAACAGTTACGACGAACTGGGTTACAGGCATTACCAATTGTTACATTAATATTGCCTGCAGTCGATCAGAGGCTACCCTGTGGACTTTTTCCTTGACCTCTTTTATTTGTCACAATGATTATGTGGCTATTACTTAGTATAGCGATTGGTGCTTAGCGTTTATAAATAATCTCTTTGGAAAATATTTTTCATTGTATTTTTATTTAATTGGTTGGCGTCTTTATTTCATGAATAATTTTTTTTTTTTTTTATCTTTCTTCTTTTGTTACTTTGAGAATATTTTTATAGAATGAATATGGTTAGTATACAAAGTATATTAATATCACATGGAGTAAACAACATAATACTACTTAGTTGCTATTATTAACTATTAAAAGTATAACTATACAGGGTGTAACGTTAGCGATAGTTTTAAATTCTTTAAAAAGAAGGGGATTATGTATGTTGGTAAAATATCAACCGTTTAGGAGATTTTAAGATTTTTTTTTCGCAATAATATAGGAAAATGCTAATAACTTTTGAACCACTTCCTAAACGGTTAATATTTCACCTCCCAGAGGATTTATTATTATTTTACTAAAGATTACTATTAACGATGCACCCTATATAGATACAAATAGGTATAAATATCTTCAATGTAGGTTTATTTGTTCATAAAATAAAATTATATGAACGCACGTACATCGTACACAGCTGTTTATTATATTTGTAATCAGTTTGTGTTGAACACAATACATCTTGTAATGCATCTTTATTTTTATTTTATTTATTTGAAGTGTTTTGTATTTATAATTTGTTATTAGTTATTTATTTAAAAGTTATTTCATATTTATAATTTTCTCAACTCTAAATGTTTTTAAAAATATTCCATCAATACTCACAAAAAGAGGTTATTATAACTTTGGTACGGAAATTGTAACACTCCTACGTTGAATAGTATGTTCTTGTGAAATTTTTAAGTCGAAATTAACATGTCTGTCCAACCGTCCGATAATCTTTTTTAGATAAATCATTCATTTACTCGGAATATTATTCGGAATATATTCGGAAAATAGAAAAAAATGAATAAGATAACAGAAAAGATTTCATTAATTGACAGAAAAAGTTCCACGACCAGCCGTTATGGCGCTGCATTCAATTTTATATCATTTCTAGAGGTTTTAATCATTTACTCGAAATAATATTCGGATTAGAGAAAAATGAAAATAATAACAATTATAGATAATAAATAAATGAAGATTTCATTCATAGGCCAAAAAGTTCCGCGACCTACCGTTATGGCGCTGTAATCAATTATATGTAATTTTTCCATTTGTATGTAATTTACTCAATCTGCATATCTATTTGGAAAAAAAGAGATAAGGACGACGTTTTAAACTAGAAATCATATTAGTTAATTATTTCGACGGTTTTTTTTTTGGCATCTTCTACCGTCTACACTTTGCAGAGCTGACATTTTACTGTTAATGTAGTTTATATAATTAGGGATTGTTCGTTTTCCTCAAAAATTATAATAAATTTATCGATAAATTAATTTAAAATCTGTCATCAACACTAATTAGATTATATTTATGTTCTATTACAGTTTCTTTTTTGTCGTATCCTCTAATATATAGTATTTCGAAATACTTGTTGAAAATTTACATTTGGTTTTAGATCGGTTTTTTAAAATGTTATTTTGTATTTTATTATTGGGATTTAGTATTTTATATTACTATAAAAAAAAAGTTGGAAAATTTTTATATTTATTTATCTTTATGGAGCAAATTTGGAGTAAGCACACCACTTATACATATAGACTTTACGCTTTTATATTAAAAAAAAAAAATGCATAAATATTTTTACTGCTGATTATTTGCTGGAGCCGGTTTCCCCAATATTGTTACAAACATAAAAGCATGAAATATAATTTTAAAGAGTTCCTGTTGGCGTTTACATTGCACCACTGAATACAGAGAACACCGATCAAATAAATTCGGTATGGCCGCTTAGATGCAAAGGTTCAGATGAGTATATTCGATCCCAAATAATCCTAAATGGTGGATTAGGTTTGTACGATATAAAAACAAATCGCCTTTTGTCCTGGGTAATAAAAAATTACAATTTGGCAGCAGGGTATTATCATGACATACTCCAAGCTCTATTGTTAGTTTTAAATAATAATTGTATATTGGTTTTTTTGTAGAATGCTACAAACACTGGAGAGCGAAAAAGGAAAAGGATATGGGGAACTGATTATGAAAGCATACTGTAAGTGGTTTGCTACTGAAGAGCAGCTGGACATTATTGCTTTTGTAGTGATGGAAAATGAAGCATCTAAAAATCTATTCAAGAAACTAAAATTTGTACAATATGACGAATGTCACTGGATTAAAATTAAGTCAACTGGGCAATAGAACAACAGTAACGGCGGGGAAATATTTTATATGCAAATTAATTAAATTAACCCTTTATATGTTTTTGTTTGTTACGGGATGGTAAATTAATTATGTATAAATTATCTGAAATAATTTTTCTCAATTACATAATCATGATCTGATATACAAAAAAAGTCTTTTACTTGATTCAATTTCATTCATTCATTTTAATAATCAATTGGTGTCAATTCAATTTAATATTTATTTCTAAAATGTTTAATGATAAATTTATTGAGTGATATTTAAGATTTAAGGAATTGTTTTAAGAAGTCTGGTATGAAAAAACAAATATTATATGATCTTTGTGAGAGTTTTACATATTATAACAACTCTATAAAAAAATGGCTGCCAAGAGTTATACAGAGTCATACACCATGCAACTAAACACAATTTTCAAAATGCGCATAAAGAATATACTTTTTTTCATCCATCCTATCATGTAAAAAAAATTCCTCTTTCCTTTCCCCATTCCAAACTTTACGATCATTTCTCGATGGTCGTAACAAGATTCCTTTAAACACCTACATGCCACGGCAATTTTACGCTAATTTAAATTGATTAGAAAATGAATCTCAATATTTAAATGTAAAAAAAAAATATATGGAAAGTGCTCGAACAGAAATAATAATGATTAATAATTAACATTTACATCAATTTGAGATAACCATATGTATAGTGTATCTACATATGTATATACGAGTAGGTAAGTAGGTACTTCAGATAATTATCCACTACACTCTATAACTAAAGTAATTGCGACAATTTGGCCTTATTAAAGAGTATACTGTTATTCTGTAATTAACACCTGTTTACTTGACAACCATATATTAATAGATACTTATAGAGAATTACGGATAATATCAATATTGGCATCTGGTATTCATCTCTGCCTCTATACCCAGATAAGTAAATTCTCGAAATGTAGAAAATTCTCCATATTCGTTATGGGCTCACCGCAGTTTGTGTTATTGCAACGGAGAAATGGAAACAATGATCAAAATCAGCCTAAAAATAATCATTTGAAATCTCTAATTTATGACAGATTCAAATTTAAAATGGCTACAGAAAACAATGGTACTTTTGTTGAGAATAATAATTGAGAATTTTTAATTGTTGTGTCTTTAAGGACTATTCGATATTCGTATGAGAAATCACAACGTTTAGAATAAAGTTGAAATTAGGGCCACTGCCACCACCGCTGCAACATTGACAAAGGAAAGAGGCATTTCTTTACAATACCAAGTAAGTCTTTTTCTTTATTTATTTTTATTTTTTTTAAACTAAAGACTAAAGCTTATGACAGAAAAGGTTTATGCTTATGGGTTTGTGTTATTCTCTCTGTTAAATATTAATTGAGCATGTTAGTTTTTAAAATAACCATTTCTACGGAAATTCATCCATTTTAATTTTAATTAAATTACATTTTTATTAATAACATTAATTTGTTTTTAACGTCACCCTCCTCATTATTGTTCCCGTATGTATACGTATAGCTACAGTTCACATTAATCAATAAATTGAATTCAGACCTGTTGCTTCTTGCTTGAAAATCTATTTTATTATATTAAAAAAATAACAATAGTCAAATTTTTGAAAGCCTTTTTGACTAAATAAGTGTAATGGAATTTCATTAGATGTAACAACAAATGCAATTATGTCATGTCTTTCTTTATCGGAAAACTGCTCACTTAATGTTTTCATTAACAAGGTTTCCATATACTTTTCCTTTTTCACTGTCCAAAGTTTGAAATTCCATTTATTTTGGTATAGCGACTGATTACACCGCACTGAAAGTTTCTGCTTTTATTATCCATGCAAGGAAACGGCCTGTATTAGTTTCGTTTATACGAAGTTGTGTTTTAATAAAATCATCCGATTCCGTTCACTCTATATGGCCATACAGAAACGATTTGTTCACAATGCTTTATGTTAGGAGGAGGTCCAATATGAATACCATGAGGAACGCTTTGATAAATTTATTTTTAAATATAGGAACTTATTTTTGATAAGATAGATAAAAAGAATATTTTTCAACTTACTTTATCTGAAAAATGTCTGGCTATTCTTTTGGGTAGCCACAACCAGACATTATATAGCTGTCAGGATATTTAAAAAAAACCATCACTGAACCATTTGCCCCAATTTATTTGATTAGTTTTCTCTAAGATCTAAGCAGTTTCGTAGTTTGATAACGCTTTTATCCAACGAAAAAACAAATACCGAATAATCCTAAAATCACAAACAATCATTATTTTATAGAAGAACAAATTTATTTCTATTACTTCCATGCAACCATTTTGGTTTTCATAGCTGCTAGCAACAAATATGAAAAAATTTACGTCTGCATTATTAGGTGGACAAAGATTAATATTTACACTTTGAAAATAATTGATTAGGATCGCGCACAATGGGTTTGTCTTCAATTTAACAAGTGAGTATGGGGAAAATGTTGTTTAGCGGTGTCCAAGAAGTTCACTAACGACTCGTCGGGAATAGGCTGTAAAATGTCTGATATACAATCAGATATCACATCCTTCTATTCGATCTTCTCGTTAGTTGGGATTCTTAAATTTACTTAATCATGTTTTTCGTTTTTTTTTGCGGGTGGGTGCTATACACTTCTAATACATATTCTTGTCCGACGGTGACTGTTGATGAAATTAATTGAAACTTCGAATTGTATCGTTATCATTCATCATTTAAAAAATCGAAATCAATACTTGTTTTAAAAATGTTGAATGACCTATTTATCAGTAACGGATGATTTGTAATAAAAAAATTGATAATACGCTATTGACTTAAATATAGATGTATTTACATATATGAACTTAAAGGTGAACTTATAGATAGCGATATAATACAGCGCAATTAGTTACATCTACTGCGTATACTGCGATATCAGCCATCAGGATTAATTTTGAAAGGGCTACTTGAAGTCTTATAATTTTGTTTTTTGTTTGTAATATACATTCTTGTAAGGCCCTGGAACTCATCATTTCTTAGCACCATACATACATCGTCTATTCCAGACATCACATCAGTGCACCAGTTACATTCATTTGTATTACCTAACCAATTGGCTTTACAATTCGGAGATCCGCTACTAATCTCCACCAAACCACATGGTTTATGTTGCGACAGTTACCAATGTCCATGGCGCCACAATATTGGTTCATCGTGTCCAGCCATAATGTTCTCGGTCTGTCTCTTAATCTTGTGCATTGCGTGCTAGGATCCATTATTATTGCTTGTGCTCGGTTTTGGTTCATTCTAGCGACATGCCGTGCCTATATCTTAGTCGGTGTTCTGTTCTGTTGTTGTTGTAGTAACGTCAGATGGCTTCCTACGTTTCTTCCGTTTCCAGACCAAGAAAATTAACTGCCTTGGTATTGTCGACAGTGAAATAACATTTTTGTAGGGTTTTCCGGACGGGTAAATAGATGGCTGGTGTTCTTCCGCAAGTCTAGTTTTCATTTATAGCTATATTTAGTAGATTTCGTTCCTTCTGGTCTCTTGACAGTGCCTACACAGGTCGGTCTCAATTAGATCGATTCTGCATGCATGCTCTGCCATGAGACAGTGACCGGTGAAGATACACACTGTCGTCTCATATTGTGGGACTAAGTTTTGATAACTTTTTTTTCTCAGTTAGGTACTTCGAATATCTAATAAGGAAATAAAACAAAATTATACACAACTTTACTGATTTTCTTAGTAGTACATTGGCACATTGGACAATTTATGTATTTCAATAAAAAAAATTAATCCATTCAGTTTCTTATTCGCTCCAATTTGAACCAATTAACTTCGCCACATTGACAAAAACCTAATGCTTTAAATAATTTTAACGGAATATCATTTATCTTCATAACAAATGAAATGACATCCAAATTTTCTCGATTAGCAAATTCTTTGCAAAATGCTTTTAAAACTAACATTCCATATCCTTTTCCTCTTTCAGAATGAAGAGTTGTTAGTGCCCTGCCGAAGTATATGTAGTTATTTAATGTACATCTAATTATTTAATATTAAATAGGAACTTACCCTGCGGCGTAATTTTCGTTCACTAAAATCCACGATACAAGTTGATTGGTACCTTTAATGTATACTCCTAATCCCCAGTTCATAATAATTTCACATTTAACATACTCCAATGTGCCCACTGACTTTAAATACCAAGAGCCATCAATCACTTCAGCATCTTCGGGACGTAGATCAGATATGTATATGTCATCAGGTATCCTAATTAATAATATGAAAGATGAAAGGTGTGAAGAAATCCATCCATTCATATATTATAATATTTATTTGTATATGTACAGGTAACCCCCGTATAACACGGTTAATTGATACTGATAAGTTAAGCAAAACTCAGAGATCATACATAATTCGGATAATGCGTACTATGTCATATAAAAACCGTGCTATCGATGTGCCGTGCTATACGAGGATTACCTGTATTATATGTAGGTAAGGAATAAGGACTCATTTTTTATGAACGCAACTTCAAAAACTTCTAAAAGAATGTTCTAACCTTACAATACTTACTCATACTGGATATTTTTGGCGACATCTTTTGACAACCACAATGTTACACTAGGTTTTTCCCAAGCCATGCAAAGCTTTCGTTCTTCCATAAGTTCATTTAAAATTTGTTCATGTTGTGATTCAATTGACAAGAATAGCGGACCCATTGTCCAGTTTATCCGTTTTGTATTTCTTAAGCATTCATCCAATTCCTGATTCCCATTTTGGGCACTAAATATAAACACAGTGTATCCCTATAAATATAAAATGTAATAAATAAATTATAAAATAAAAAAAAAAAAACTATAATCTGTATGTACGTCTATAATATGTTCCTCAGTTCCTTCAATGGTGATCGCCACAAAAGTACAATTTTTGATGTTACCATTTCTATGTGTAAATAAATTATATCGACATCGTTCCGGAATTCTATTTTCTAGATATTTGTTTTTAGAATGTTTCAAAAAATGTTTCCATCTATATTGCATTAACAGGAAATGATGAGCACGTAATGAAAATGGAAAATTTGTTTTTGTGATGTTACAAAAATCCAAAATGTTCTCATCTAGTATTGGTTGGAGAATATCTGTCGAATAGTCCTCTGTCATTGTATACGATTTATTTAGATTTTTTTTTTTTTAAATCACACCGCTCCAATTTTACTTATGCACAGACCACGTCTGATAACATGCGTTTATAATGAATTACTAGAGTTCATTGATTTAATTAATATGTACATATGTAAGTACATACTACACACCTATCAGTGGCGGCTCGTGGGAATAATGGATTCCATTGAATATTTAAAAAAAAGGCTGCTAAGTAAAGCTAACGCGGCTTCCGTACAAAACTACCCCGCCCTTCCAAAATTGGTCCACCCTAAAATTACCATATTTGTCCGTCCTAATTTCCTCATACCCTATCTGAAAAGAAAAGTGGAAAAATTTTGGATCACCCTAAAATTATTATTTCCACAATTTACATACCTCCTATATACACACCAATCCCAATGTCCATTTTGTCAAAAAAAATGAAAAAAAAAAAATTTTTTGGACCACCCTCAAATTATTACCACCCTGTTCACACTTCCTACATACCCCC
>JANSTT010017264.1:0-17768 GCA_026745375.1 Platyura marginata
TTTAAAACATATTTCAATTACCTTACTTTGTAAATTGAGAAAACATAGTTGGGTTTTGAACATATAAGTGTTAATTCATCCTTCTTGTTCTTGGCGCAAAATCGGTGGGAGATTTTCTTAATTTAAGCCTAAACGGATTGATTTTTTCGTTCCGTGCATTTATGGTTTTTAACGTTTCGTTTAAGTAAAACTACAAAAGAAATTCTTTTACCCTGTACAGTACATACACACTGTACACTTGTACAGGTGTATGTATATATGTATGTACGATGTTACATAAAGTGTTCACAAATAATTTAATATCCGTCATGCGGTTTGTTTTCTTGTGGTTAAATTAATATGGTTCAATGAATTTGTTTTATGCGAAATTTACCTGTTTAAACAAACCACCGTTATGTTAAAATAATATTGTGAGGGTTGTAAATTGCATATACATATATAATATGTATCTAACTATACACATGGATACATACCTATGTATATGTACAATACCTAAAATAATTGGTATAATAGTTGATTAATTGAAATAAGTACATTATTTAGTTAAACCTACGATATTAAACAAAGGATGGTATAAATGCCTTTTGATGAGTGACATTCTAGCATGAAAATTGAAATCGTTATAATGACATAACGTATGTGTAAGTACGTATGAATGTGTGCCACTAGTATAATCGACTAATGACAACACAAACACTATAATAACTAATTAATTATATGGACTGTTAACCAAATATCAGTTAGGTATAGTCTATTTTTGGTTAAATTGTACGTTTAACCTTTAATTTAAATATCAATTAATTAATTCAACATTTTTAATTTTTTTTATACAATATTTATCAATTTAATCTACATTATGTGTATGTATTTAATTAAGAAAACGTGTTGCGCATTTTAAGAAATCCTTAAACTTCTCTTACAAGGAATTCCTTCAATTGAAATATCTATTCTGAAAATATTGAAATATTTCGTCAGATTTGTAAAAAAAAACAAATTAATCCTGATCTAAGATTTTTTTAAAATAATTTCTTTGGTGGTTTTTTTGTATGCCCTATGGAAGCATCTTTTGAACGACAGACTTTTCTTTTGAATTTGAAAACCAGTGAGGTCTTAAGAAATTTAACAAACTTTTGTTTGAAAATTGGTGAAAAATAAAAATTTCGCTTAGAGCTATCAAAAATCTGTACTTTTTACCTATTTTGACCAATAACCATTACATTTAGAACAGAAATTTATATTAGAAAAATTGTAAACAATTAAAGTTGCTTTAATGTGTCATAATTCGTTCACTTTCTATAAGCTTAAATTTAGGTATTCGAATTACCTAGTTGAATCTAAAAATTAAATTTAATTTGACTAATTGTTAAGAATTTTTTAAATCGATCAACTTTCGAGCTCACCATTTTCTAAATTGATGAATCTTTCAGCATAAACCTAAATATATATAGTAGTTTTGGTAAAAAAAAATTTTGTAGAAGAAATGTGTTAATGTTAAATTAGGCTTGTGAAATGTTTTAACTTTTAAAAATTGAGTTAAAGTATAAAAAAAAAGTGTATACAACTTAAATGTTTTTTTAAATAATATCCTTTTTATCAAAATCAAAAACAATTTTAAAGTTTCATCGATTTATAAAATTTAGAGCTTAAAAAATTCTTCACCTAATTTAAAATTAAAACTTTTAACATTATATCTATGCATATACTACGAGTATTATGTACACATTATAGTTAATCTACCTCCATATATGATGTCATTAAATTTTTCAAATTATGAAATATTAAACTAAAACTCCGTAAAACTCTCATTTTTAATTACGTGAGCATTATAGATGGACATTATATGTATGAGTTAAAAATTTTCCTACATAAATAATTTAATTTCTATTTTCTCACATTGAACTTATTTTATAGCAAATATTGTTAAATTTTACACTTTCAACTTTTAAGCTTATCCATATTTATCTAATTTAAAACGTATAGCAACGACATTTTGTTGTTGTTGTTTTAAAGCTATAAATATAGTCTACAACTGCTTGCGCTGAGTACGTAAACCAAATAAAAACAAATGCAATTTCAGCCATTCAAGAGATATACAGGAGTTTCGAGTTTCGTTCTCTGTATTGTGTACGTACATGTATATATAATGGAAGTACATACTTGTTTAAATGTTTTATTTCTTCTGTATATGTAAACGCCATTGTAAAACATTTTCTTCTATATGTTGGAGGGGTGGGTGGGAGTTCGCAGTTTTTATATTGTCTAATTTCATTGTAATTTATAATGCATTTTCGCAATATTTGTATCTAAGGAAATTGAATTAAATTATGTGATATTTATTATTAGTAAAAGATAAAATATTTAAAGAAAATGTTACATCTTATTATTAATTTTCAAATTTAATTATAAATTAAAGGGAGGCATTTTATCATATTAAAAATTATTATGTGCATCCTTGTGGGATCGTCTATTCTTTCATTTCTTACAACCTGTTTGTCTACGATATGTTACGAAAATATAACGTAAAATTTACTATCATATGACACACTTCATTTGATTTGTTTTGTTAGTTGTATTGAGTCCTACTGGTCAAAGCGTCAGATGAAGGTTGTCTCACTTAAATACTTGATTATTGAATCCGTGCAAAAAAAAAATGGGTCAATAAGTTTTGTTACTATATTTATGGCTGCATCTTTTGTATTGTATTAGCGTATCATGTAACAAAAAAATTACTTTTAAAGCAGCATCATTAGTTTAACCTACGGAACGCTATTGATTAAGTGTTTTCAAAATGATTATTTTCTTATAACAATCTCAACTCGTCCTAAGCATATGCCACGCATAAATAGTCACTGTACGTAATTTTATAATTGTATACAGGCAGAAAGCTTGAAAATTTTTAAAGACGGCATCATCTACATGATTGTGAAAATTGAAAACTAATATTTTAAAGAACATTTCTAGACGATATTTTCTATTTACAACGGTTTTGGTCAAATAATTTTATATTAAATAAGCCATCCAATGTGTGGTAAAGCAAAGCACCTGAATGAATATTAAATATTATTGTATTATTGTTAAGCAAAATTGAAGTAACTAAAATAAAGTTATAAAAAATACCCCATTCAATTTATAAGTATATTTGAATGCGTAAGTAGTAGGTAATTTATTTATTGAAGTATATAATTATATTTACGGAAATTCATGTCACTAACTAAATAACTAACAATATACAGAACATTTGTAAATAATATCTTGAACCGAAATCGTTTAGCATTATAACTTCCTTGAAAATTTCATAACCAATGTTCAACTAATTTATCAAATCACGTCAAGTATAGTTGATTCAAATGAGGGGAGGACTTGAAATGAATAATAAGATCCTTTGTGAAGCTATTTTCTATATACTATACCGTGTACCAATATATATTTTGATTTAAATATATACAGATACATGTACGAACATACATACATATGCATATACATCATAATCAAGTACCAATATGTTTTGAATGAATTTATAATACCAAAATTCTGGTAGTGCATTAACTCCTTCATAAATTTGTTTAACCGGATTGCAAACGCTTGAAAACCTAAATCGTTTCCGTAATATTTTATATTTCACATAAAATGTTACAATCCGCTATAAATTTTATTTCTTAGAATATGTTACCTAAAAAGGCTTATACAATCTTACATATAGAGTCGTTTATCATATAAAATTTAAAGGCAAACTATACGATATATACACAGTCATATAAGAAAACCTTCAATCATCCCAAAAATCCTTCTTATTCATTCATTGAGAGGAGAGGTATAAAGTTTTCATTTCAGGAACATACATTAAACCCACTTACGTTTTATATATAGTAAATGTGAATTTTCTGGGAAATTAAATTTTGCAGAAAATTTTAAATAATCCGCTTAATAGCATGAAGAAGGAAAAAAAATGTTCCATTTTCCAACTGTTAAGTGGATTTATCGGATAAAAGCAATCGTATGAACCAGCCGGTTTGCATTTGAAAGAATCTATGAATTGTATTTTTTTTTCTAAAGTATATAGCCACTTACAAAAATACGATGTTTAATGGTTACAAATTGATTTACAATTGAAACAAAAATTTTATTTTAAAATTTTCAATATGTCCAGTATTTTATAAAATGGATAAATTCCTGATACACTGAAGGTTTTAAACATCAAGTGCTCCCTGAACAATTTGTATGTACATATATCATTTTCTAACTAAGATATTAATACCGTTCTTTAACTACATATATACGTTACACATATACATATACGCATAACTATGTATTAAAGTATAATGAAGAAAGTTAGGTTCTATAAGCCAACAAATTTTCAAGAAATAAAAGAATCTTAGGAGTATTTTTTAGTGTTTAAATTTCTTTTTTGTCTATTTTTCTTATTCAGGATTTTTATGATAACTGGGAGAAAACGGGTTTCCGAACAATAGTCCCAAACAAATTTTTAACTGATATGATGTTTTTGAATCTGTTTTTTATATAAAAAAGGGATATGTTAGGGAAAAATGAGAAAATCTGAACAACAATGTTTTTTTTTCTCAATTTCTATAAATTTAATCTTAAAATTAATAATCTTAACGTTTTTAATTGATTTGCGAACATTTCAAATGATTTATTTCCTGTAAAACGTCTGAAAATAGCCTAAATGCCATACAAAAAATTAAATTTCATTTTGAAAAATTGAAAATAAATACTAAGCGTCAAAATAGGCCAAACATCTATGCGTCGTTTCATTTGTACAAGCCTTAGCTTCAATCTCTCGATTTAAAAAAAAAAGTCTTTAACTGACTGATGTTTTTTAATCTTTTTTCTATGGAAATGTCTCATGAACGGTCGGACAAATATTTTTTTCTGATAGATATTCGAATTACCTGCCTGGGAAAAAAATTCCTTTAAACAATGGTTAATTAGTTACCGATATATGAATTTTTATAAGGATTTCGTATCGAAAATGTAAAGGAAAATTGCGAAAATCAAAATTAATGAATTTATTTATAAATAAACTACCAAAAATGATTAAATACGATTCCTGATTCCACTGTCGTCAGTATCACAGTATCCCAGTATTTTAGATTAAAAATTTTTCGTTTTCCTCAATATTTACGTATTTTTGGTAAAATTATTCTCTCGGTAATTTTAATTTACATGTTAGAACAATTAATTTCCTAAGTAAATAAAAATTAAATATTTTATGCAGAGAAATATAACAAGGAAAATATTATGGTTCTGAATATAATGTATGAAATGTGTATGGATTCATATTATGTATATCTACTGTACATGTACAGAACATATGTATGTATGATGAAAAACAATTCAAGCATATATTCGGAAAACTTTATGCGGAACGCAAAAGAAAAACAAAATCTAAACAACCCAGTAAACTGCTATGTTAATGGCGTGCATAATACAAAATACAAACAGAAAGTTTTCCAGACAGCGGTGGTTTTGTGAATAAAGAAAAGAAAATGATTTTTCCCCAGAAAACGGAATTTTGAACTTTACTTACAAGCATGTGACAAAGTTTTTAACAATTTTTTTTTTCTTATTTAGTTGTTTTGTAAATATAAGTAGTAACTACACGAACATATGTATAGCTATAGCTGCTAAAATGTTTGGGCAAAAGCTCATTTTTTCATAAATATACAATGTTTGCAGTTTTTTCAAGATACATACATAATTCTTGGTAACACGCCAATTTATTGTCTATCAATTTACAGTCGGTGATAACTTATCGTGACAATGACCAGTTCCAAACTTTATTCCATTTAAAAAAAATATTTGATTGTTGCAGTGAAATGACGATGGCATGGGAATCTATAGGAGAAGCTATGAGAAAGCTAGAGAACAACTAGGATAAGAAGTTTATGAGTTAGATATTTATGTCATGCAATATATTAGGTTTAAATAATTCAATGACCTTGCATTTAAAAAAAACTTATGTCGTTTTGATGGAAGAAACTGAAAAATCTTGACCATTTTTAACTCTATAAGGTCCATATATTTTCAACACGAAAGAGTTATCCACAATTTAGCTTATTTTCTTTAGGAAAATATTCTTTATCTTTTTAGTGCATTACCATATATTTTTTAAAATTAACCCTTCAAAAACCCTCTTTGGATCTTAAAGAATTAACTTTTTTTAAAAATAAAAAATTTACAAAAGTATTCAAAATTAAATTCTAAGAAAAGTGAGTAGTCTTTTGAAAATTATTGGTTAACGCTTTCATTTTCAAAATGCAAAAGGCTTTAGGGGAAAAAATGCTCGAAATTTAATTGAAATGAAAATGCAAAATTTCAAAACCGAATCTTTAATATTAAGAAAGTTCAAAATTGTTCCACTTTTTAAAATACCCCCTAAAAAAGATGTTCATTGAAGGTCCTCTTTTCTTCCATTAAAATGACCTAAGTTTTTTTTATGGTTAATTTATGAATTCTTTTAATGATAGTAGCACATATTTGAAAACCCGTTTTGGTGCACCTATTGTTTTTGGAACAAATCGGAAAATTTTTAAGGGTACGGGGACCGTAAATTGTTTCTGTGCATGGTATAACAAATAAAATATATTCTGAATAGCGGAAACATTAAACAAAAATTTAGTTTAGTCAATTCGAGATTTGTCAATTGAGAATTGTCGATTGAATAAATAAATAAAATTTATATTGATCAATGTTGTGTTGTGACTACATTAATTTTAAATTATATCTATAAAATCAATACACGTAACCATATATAAGATACTAAATCACTAAATATATTACCACAAAAAAGACATTTAACACCTACTTCATTCAATATTCGGAAAATTCAAAAAAACTTTTTCAAACCCACTAAACGTACGTATATAGAAAACTTAGAAAGTTTTCCAGCAGAATATCGAATACTTTTAGGTTTTTCAAACTACACCAAACTTAAAAAGTTATGCAAATTCAATTTCCATTTGTCTCGCATATTTGCATGTTTTGCATCTTTTTTCGTTTAAGATGAAGAACAAAAAAAAAAAAAATAAAGAAAAAAAAAACGTTTACAAGAAAATACCAATTTAAATAGAATTTCTGTTCGAAACAAGAAAAATGTAGCATTGCTAAGACTTACGATTTTAAAGTACATTTATGTATGTATTGTAACCTACATTGTTGGAATTGTATAATATAATGTATCAATGTATAGATTTATAGTTATTTAAATGCATTCAGTAAACTACGGTTTAGTATTGAACCATAAATTATGTTTAGTCATACAATTGTACAATTGTAATTTATTATGTATAAAATGCGATGGTGTCCTTATTTAGAATCATCAGAAATACCTAGATATATTAAGAAATTTTTGAGAAAGTAATAATTTATGTAAAGAGAAAGTCAATTTTGATATTACAATATGATATGATAAGGGCCCGTTCAAAATGCACCTATATCATGGCAACAGTTCAAACGAGGAGAGGATTAATGACTATTTCCTTAAGACAGCAACAAGTTATCAATTTCTTACGAAAAAATTTATCTTAAAGTTTAAAATATAATGGACAAGGAGATTTTTTTAGGAAATATAATATTTTTCGAACCAATAACAAAAAGGATATAAATGGTATGCCAGAATTTTAATAATTTGTTCAAAAATTTCAAAAATTTATTGGCAAAATTGATCAAAATAACACATAATTTTTAAAGCTTAAAGCTCTCCATATATATGTAAAATGGAACAAAACTCCTTAGATAGTTCTATATATGTACAGTGAACATCTAAAACTATTATGTACCTACATATATTCCAATGTACATTACGTACATACATTGCCAGACGTTCCTTTCATATTATATATACATATATACATATATACATATATGTATATATATCGTAACATAGAAAAATTGAATGAATCTCAAAGGCGCAAAGTTGTCTTATCCCATTTGATCAGACTTCATATATTTCAACTTCGATTTGCCATTACTGCATGTAAATGGCAATGCATGAATTCGAACATATGCACACCAGTTGAAATATGTGAACATAAAACGGTTTAATGTACCGTAGAAAGATGTAAAATGGGACTACTTATATAGACATACGAGTATATAGTCGATGAATCTAGTAGATTGGGAATGGGGTATTTTTAAAAGGACAACTGAAATCGTTTGAGAGATTAGATTTTTCTTGCGTAAAGAAGTAGAAATTACAATTATATTAAACTTTACGTTACGTTTATCTAACCATAAAAGTGAGTGACGCTTGCCCACTCACATTTCATTTAGATGATTTTTTGAAGTAGGCGCCTTATCAAGTTTAATTTGAACATCTCAACGCCTATACACAAACACATACCAAAAAAATATTCTATAAATTTCATTCAATTACCTATCGCATTACGTGGTGTTCAATTTTTACCTTTGTTATAAAGCTGAATGAAAACAGAAACGTCCGAAATATAACTAACTAGAAAATTATTTAATTAAGACATGTATGTATATGTAGGTTTGCTAAGATAATTTTTGATGTTTTATAATGAGAATATACATATGTACTCGTATATACATACCTCTAACGATTAAGTATAACTTAACTAGATCTTCAGAAAACACACTGCTAATTACGGCAAAATTGCTTTTAATTATTTTGTAAATAACTAATAACTAATAATAACAATAATATAGAAAAAAAACCTATCATTAATTGATAGTAGTTGGCAACACTACTCTTCCCAAATGTATCTATACAATTCCATCAAAGCAAGAATCCTCTTCAACTTCGCATGCGCATAATCTCTATTTGTTATCAATCTCTATTTGTATTGCTAAAATGGTTTTAAGTAAAATGCTTTCTCAATGCACACTTCCAAGTATACACAACACAGTCATTAGAGCTTTCATCCCATACTCAAACAATACAGAGATCTTTTCGCTATATTCTATCACAGAATCAAATCATAAGTAGATTTATTATCACTGTGAAAAAAATTTACTTGTAGATTATTATGCATGGAAAATGCGTTTTCGTTATTCTTTAAAGTTTAAAGTATTTAACTATAGTAGAAATTAAAGCAAGAGAGAGAAAGAAAATAAAGAGTGTAAAAAATTGGTTGGTCCGCTTTAACAGAGAGCGGATGACACTTTTCGTATTGTTTTTCCTTTTTCAAATGGGGTGAGTACCAATAATTTTCATTTGTGTAGTTTTTTTTTTGTTGGTAGATTTGTTAGTATCTGAATTAATTCTCATCAGAACATCCTAAAAAAATTACTATGCACGCCAATGATATATAACTGAATGGTGATTAAGTAATTCTCTGGTTCTGTTTCTGCTACATATATGTAGATGGAAATCTTAACTCAAAACAGTGCCCACATACTATACAAATACTATAGATTAAATTTAATTTCTCTAAAATTTGTTAATTGAAAATTAAATTCGGAACCCTGATGGGGATAAACAAGTCTACGAGTAAGAATGCCTTTTAATTGGACATAAAGTGTTTGTCGCCTTTTCTTCATTGAATTAAGTAAGAAATATTGCTCAGAAAGTGACAAAAAATCAGTATTAAATTTCAAAAAACATTACATTGTATAATTTTTTTTTTTTTTTTGAGTTATTTCTTATAATTGCAACTTTTTGTGATGTATGAATCTACTATCTATTTTAAAAACTTCCTTGCGACGTGATCCCCCAAATAGATAAGAAGTCAAAGTAACTTGTTCTACACAGAAAAGAAAAGAAATATCATGGTGTAGATTAAGAAGTATACATACATGTATGTATATTGAAGGGGATTTAAAAAAAAACTTTTATTTCGGACTATATAGATACTCTCTGAGGTTTTCTTTTTACTCTGACTGGGAAATGTCACAAAAGGAGTTTTTGTATGTCTATTTTTTAGAATTTGTATAAAATCTTAAGTAAATTCCCTCACCTTATTATGGCCAAAGATTAATTGAAAACCTTAAAAATGTTTCCGGAATAAGAAGAGATGAGATGTTAATTTCATACATTTCATACATTGAAAAAAAACAGTATCTTTAGAAAATCAAGACCAAATAATCTGTTTCGATTAATGGACCAAATTAACACAGAATGAGAGTAAGGTTTTGTCGCCGAATTTCAACGAAGCAGTGGAAATACGAAAATATGGCCATTGAATTATTGATAAAATTGAGATGGAATACAAAAAAAAAATCTCTACCCACCTTGTATTTTTTAATGGAATTCTACTATCCTAGGAAGTATTACCTATCTACTAAATATGCATTCACCAATTAATTTTTTTTTTTCAATCCAACCAGAATGGCAAACCACACCATAAATACAATTTTTCTTATCCAAACAGTTTGGCAAAAAATAAATTATTAAAACAAAATGCTTTGGCCATACTCTTAATTAAAATGTCCAAAATAAAAGTTTTTTAATTACCCATTAAGTTTAGCAAAAAATTTATTTACATCCTAACTATATTTATGCGCATTGTTTTTTGTTTTTTTTTTGTCCTTAAAACTAATTGTTCAACTTCAAGACGGACATTATAACTATTTGTTCCCAGTATCGTATAGAATAAAAAGCTCTATTATTACAATATATATAGGTATGTATGTATGTGTATAGCATAGCCTAGTATTATAACTATGTATAAGGTATATTCGAGTTAAAGCTACCAAAGCAACCTCAAAAGCAAATAAAAACAGGAAACAAAGTCGTCAGGTCAGTGAGCAATGGGTATGGCTATTGGCCAATGGTCTTCTGTTTCTTGTTTTGTATATTTTGTTTTTTTTTTTGTTTTCCTTTTTTTCAGAAAAACATTGTGCTCAATAATTTGTGCAGAGTAAATAGAAGAAGTTGCATAATTGACGAGACTTAGAAACGATTGTACGTGTTGAAAGTTTTCGTTGTGTAAAAGTTTGAAGCTTTTATATATATGGAAGTGTTCGATTTGTAGATTTTCAAAATCGATTTATAGAGAACTTTGTAAAAAGCATTTGAATTTTTAGATAAATATTTTTAATGGATTGATCATTAGTAGGGGCCGGATTAATAGATAATCGTCTATTTTTATTGGGGCTTTTTATTTAAATTCTGACAAAGTACAGATTTTTTTTTTTTTAATTTTATCTGTAGATTTTAGATATATTTTGACTAAGTGTCTACATATATTTGAAATTGTTCACAACATACATGAAATATAAAAAAAAAATAATAATTGTGGACCATATCGTTCGGTTGATATTTTATACACTGATGATGGCAACATATAGACTCTAACCCTCCTTTTGCAAATTTTTCAGGAGAGAGAAAAAACAAAACATTTTTACACAGCATTTCATTCAAGAGAACGATTTAAAAGCAGGGGAAAACTTTATTTTTCGTTAGATTTAATAAATTAATGAGAACAGACAGTGAAAAATTACCAGATTTGATAAAAAAACCATTTTTGAAAAAATTGATCTTGTCAAATAACCATCGAAATTTAGTTGTCGAAATCCGTATATGTAAAGTAAAATCTAAAGGTGCACGTAAAGGAGTTTTAAGTAAAAATAAACGTTAACATAAAATATTAATTTCGTGTCATAGGCTCTAGAAAAGTAAGTTTTGTATATTTTTGAATAATTAGTTTTTTTGATCATTTTTTTTTAGTTCCAAATAAATTATTTTTTAAGTATCTTTTTAGTCTAGTTTTTAGTGTCTCTAAAAATCTAACCCTTAACTATTAGTTAGATATAATGGTAAAACGTTTATAGATTGTAATAACGTGCAATTATATCTGCCAAATACATCTAAGCTCAATCAGGATTCGATAAAATGTGGCCCTATTTTATTTATGATCAAATATTTTCACCAATTCCAAATCGTGACCGACTTTAAAAATCTAAATATGCACTCGATCGAATAGAGATCTTCAGAACAAAAATTCCAGAGATTAGGTTCGAAGTGGAAATTTTAATTTAATTTAATTAAATAAATCTTATCTTATCTTATCTTATTATCAGCTTACTCTAGTTATCGGTTTAACAAAAATAACCATAATCCATTTTCATTATGACCAACAAAACCCTAAACCGGTATGTCAAACAATTTTATCAGCTTATCTTAGATATTATCCAACGAAAACCAATTATCCTTTTTGATTCGATACAATTACATTAAAATGAAAAATCCCTTTCATTTTCAAAAATTCCTGTCCACCGGTTAATACCATTTCCGCTTAAAGCTCATTTTCGAATGTTACCAAGTTTTTCATTAAAAGAAAATTTCTGAACTGGAAAGATTTCAGTCTTAGACATAAATGCTGGTTAAACCGTAACAGGAAAATTGTAAAAAAAAAAAAAGTCGTGATGGAGAATAAGAGAAAGGAATTTTCTCTGGTAACTAGTCTCTATATATACTTCACTTTGTTTCAATTATATGTGCAGTCAAGTGTTATTTGCAGTAAAAGGTTAAATGAAATGTAATGTTTTTGCGGTTTTATCGTTTTATTATTATTATTTTTGCTTCACTGAGTCTCATGCTAAAGTGTATAACACAGATACTATAATGGATTAAGGAGTTAGACATTTTTCTTGTTGGAGTGAATTGTTATTTATATGCTATTCCTAGTTATAGGTATATATTAACTATATACATACATATGTATGTATATGTGGTTACATAGGGGGTGGCAGTATGAGTAAAATATTCGTATTCGCAAAAGTTTCAATTTATTTATTCTCTATCGATGTGCCAGAATTGACGTCTTCTCTAATGTTGTGGGAAGCGTTAATAGAGCTTTTGTTCAATATATTTGAACTGAATATTTTCATTAGGAATATCATTGAATAAAATATGTAGCTAAAAATATTATTATGGTCGAAATATTCCCACAAAAAAAAATCCTTTTTTTTTATTTAATGGTCACTCAAAAAATGATACCGACACTATACATTAAACCTAAATGCTAATATATCTAAAGTACTATACTCTGTTTGTTTGAAAATAAACCACAAATAACTTTACTTTCGTTCAAAGGGTATGTGTAGTCCCAAAATAGCCAATTCTTTACGCCTAATCAAAATCAATATAGAAAGCACATGCTTTAAATTTAATAGAAAGGAAATTCAAACTTTTCAGGGTAAAATTTATTGAGGAAAATTTATGTGTTCCTTATTCTTGGATTCTTGCTATACTTACATATATCAATTTCGATAGGGGAGAAAATAATTGGTTTTCTCACCTCTTCTTAAAGCTACAAAAGGTTTGTGATTTATAATGGTTCGTGCATCATACACTGAGTAGGTACAACAACAAAAAAACTTTTGTTTAATCGGTTGCGTTAAAAATTATTTGATTATTAAATTATGATTATGATTTATATGATCATATTCAAACATTTTATGTTTGTTATTTTTGAAACAAAAGTCTAATTTATTTATTTTAATTTACCACATGCAAGACACACATTTGAATTTATTGCTGTTGGTGATTATTTATTGTTGACAGTAAAAAATTTACTTAATTCTGAAAATACATTATGTACGATGGAAATCTTTTCAAATTCCAGGGAAAAAATTTCTAAATTAAGCGATTCAAACATACGCAGGTATGCAGGTACAAAATAGAACTAAAATTACTTATAAATTACGTATAAATAATACGATAATTTCATATAAAGTTCAGCTGTCAATTGAAAACCAACACTTTCGTCCGGTACCGTTGATGAAAAGCACACTACACTACGAAAAGAAAAAAAAACTTTCGAGCCAATCATCTTTACCATTATTTTATTTTCATAAAAATTATCGTGTTGTAATTGAATTCAACCAACACACACAAATATTTAATGAGTGGCGGATCGTGAGAATTATTAATCCCATTCTAACCTTAAAGGGTTACCTTTTTTCCAAAAAAATTAATTATAACATACCACAAATAAATAAAAAAACAATTTTAAATTTAACACTAATAAATTAAGGGAGAGAGAAAAAAAAAACCCTTTTCTGAATAATGAATGAACATGGCCTCAACAATGTTTATCCATCACATTAAATTTACTTTGATGAGAGATGAATACAATTTATGCTATTCAAACATCAAACATCAAAAAGATTTCTTTTAAAAATAAATTTTATGTTATTCGAAAAAAGCACATTTGAGGAATTTCAGATACAAAATCTTTTCGGAAAAATTTGTTTTAATAATTTTTCCTCCTATATTTTACTTTGTCTCTCTCTCTCTCTCTATGTATTTATGTCTTTCTCGTAATTTTAACAAAACAATTCATAACATACCAGAAAACGGATGAAAAAAAAACTCTTCATTTTGCATTAAAAACCATTCCAAAATTTTGGTATGTCGCCCATCATAACTTTATTCTATTTATTAAAATAAATTTGATCCGCTTAACTGAGTTAATATGTTTTTTTATTATTTCGGTAATGGTATAATTTAAATACAGATTTTTTTGTTTTTTTTTTTTTTTTGTTTTTTTGGGACATTTTTAAAACAGAAAAAAAATATATATTAAAGTAGACATTCAAGTCCCTTAATTAAGGGATAATATATTGTCCCATTAAAATTACAAAAACAATATTTTAGGATATTATTGCGCCAAATTATTAATTAAATAGAAATGCCTTGAATAATGTTCAGTGTTCAACCATTTTTATGATGTTTTCTTTTTTATGTCATAATATTTTTATGATATTTGTGTTGTTTTTCGTATATTATTATGTCATCTCATATGGATAGGTTATCAACATATGACCATAAATAATAAATATGGCAGTATTCAATAACCATAATAATATACGATAGTTATGTATGCATGTGTAATGTTATTTATATGTAGGTATGATATACAGGTAATCCTCGTATAACGCGGTACCTCTATAACGCGTTTTCGCTACAACTCTTATGGTTAACTCTATCTAAATCTAAAATAAAACCAGTAAAGAAGGACTAATTGGCTACGCTACTTGTTTATTCTATATTTAGATTTACACTGTACCACAACCTCTCGTATATTTTGTCCAATTTACTCCAAAAATAATAGAGATCTTACTCTAGATTCTAGGACTATAAGATAAATTCTCAAAATTTCAGATTTGTTGCTTCAGCCGTTTAGCCAGAATCTGAATCACGGATAGACGGACGGATGGACATGCATATTTCGACTTAGAGCACAATGATGTTGAATTTTTTTTTTCTACAATGAGTATTAAGAGGCGTTACAAACTCCAAACAAACAAAGGAAAGGTATGGAGAGAAATCGGAAGGAAAAGGAAGGACAAGCACTGACAAACTATTCAAAATGCTAAAAATGTACGCTAGAAAATATCATCACTTGGGTGGATAAGGTTTATCACATGTAAGCTTAGTAAGTACCAATTAGTAAATAGTATAAGTAAATTATAAATTATTAGTATGTACCTACTGTAAGAAATCAGGCAGTTAAATACTCTATAACTTATAAACATTTGTGCAAGTATAAAAATTACAATAATTAACTAAATTACATCCAAGCAACTGAGCCACCGATCCATATATATCGATATACCTTCTAATATAACAATTAACAACAAAGAAGTTGCATCAAGTACCTATCATATGCCAAAATTTCACATTGTGAGATATTTACAAAGTTTAATTATTTTTTAAGTGGCATAACAACAATGTAAGAAGGCCATATTTCTATTTATTCGTAATTCTGCTTAAAGTACATAAATAAATGATTACGCGAATGTTGGACATCACAACATATGGTCAATATGGTCAAGTATGAATATAATAAAGTTCTTTTTAAAGTTGCAACTTTCAAAGTTTGCAATATTGATATATTCATGTAAGGATTTACACGTCACCTATAATTAATAATTAATCATTATTGATTTTTATAAGTAATAACTGTATCCACTAAGGAACTTATTGCAATACAAAGTTTTACTGAAAACTGATAATATGATACTATGTGACGTGTCCTTTTGTATGTATAAAATGATACTACAACAATAGATACTTAGTAGTGCAGTTAGAAGTTGTCTCGGTATCAGTACGCACGGAAAAATGGTTGAGCTTGAGAAGTGCTTTCCAATCAAGTTGCGTTGTTTTTCACTGTTCGGATTGTTTAAATATAAAAATTATGAATATTCAAGTTTTTGTCTGGTAAAATTTAAAAATTAAAATTAAAAAAAGTGTTAAATAAGTACAAAAATGTTTAATTTTAGAAAAATTTGGTGACGCATATTTTGGTAATATTGTTGCTCACTTTTATCGCTGTGTTAAAAAATCCAAACGATTTAATGACGTGGATGAATGCAAACATGATCTGGATAACTTTACTAATATTTATAGCGAAATCTTATGGATTAAAGACAAGTGCATTTAAAGAAGTTATTGATATAGCAGAGAGTAATTATCTATAATTTCTAATAATTTTAATTGAAACGAATTGAATATTTTTAGGCAAGATATTTACTCACTACGAAAACAAAAATAAGGAAATCGCCTTTAAAGAATTAAATAGACTTAGAGATAATATAAATTCATTTATAAAATATTCTTCTGCTATAGTAGCGTTAGGTGTTATACTACCAGTGTTTACTATGAGCCAATTGCCCATTATTTGCTGGTATCCATTTGATATTTCAAATACTTATGGGTTAAATCTAAAAATTAATTTACTCGTTTTTTTTAGATATTTGGCGGCATATTTTCATCAAATTATATTCGCAGTATGGTTTGCTCCGATTTTGATTTTGATGGACACATTCATTATTGGTCTTACTAGCATAGTTTCGATCCATTTAAAAATGTTAAGTGTGGAATTCAAAAATCTTTTTGAATTTGGTAACAAATTATTTTAATATTTATTCGTATGTATATAAATATTAGGATTATAATAGGACGATTACAAATTCTTAATGAACACTTTTTTGGAGTTCCTATAATAACCTAAATGTTTCTCTTATTCCGATTAAATCTCAACAAAGTTTTCTATTTGAAAGATGAAAATGTTTAAAAATGTAAGCGGACATTGGTTCCTCAATAAAAAATACAATTCAACATCATTTTTGGATGTCAGTATTAAAAAGAAACAATTTCATAATTGGTTGGGGCTGTTTTATAAGGTACACTACATATGATAAGAATTTATCCCACTTCTACCCTAATACTTTTGCGGTTTGGTCCAAAAATAATAAAGATTTGACTCACGTAATAAACTCATAATTTTAGTATTCCAATTACATCCAATTACAAGACGGAATCTTAATCACTGGCGATCGAACATTCATATTTCACAAAAATAACTACAGTCAATAAGAGTTAATACAAATTAAGTACTAAAAGTACAAAAATTATAATTTCCTTTGAAGTTATCTTATATAAGATGGGTATTCAAATAAATATATCTCTCTAAGACAACCGAAGACTATTCTTGACAATGATGTCATTGCTTTAGAATCAGCTACATATGTTTTGCGTTATTTACTTAGCAAATTGTTATTGTGTTGTTGTTCTAGACCTAGACTAAAATACTAAAGTACCAATTATTTCTACTTCTAAATTTCTTAGAACCTTTATATAAACCTGATTTTGAATTTCTTAAAAATAAAATAATTTACAGACTTTTATTTATAGATGGAGAAACTTCTAACGATAAAATTAAGTGCAAGGACGTTTTTAGCAATATAAAGGAGGCCTCTCAAAATATTGGAGTAAATATCCTCACTTCTATCTTTAAAAAAAGAGTAATTTTTTGTTTAGTTTTTTTGAAGCT
>JANSTT010017265.1:0-17763 GCA_026745375.1 Platyura marginata
TCGGGACTCGTCGAGTATTAGAGTCGAGTCTCGAGTCCGCGTAACTACCCAAATACTCGACGAGTCCGAGTCGAGTCGAGTCCAGAAACCCTAATATCGGCCCATGAAAATAAAAACTTCATTTATACCTATTTATCTATTTTAATAAAATTAATCATCTTCAAAATAAAATAAATGGTTGCTAGCTGTTTTTTATATGTATTTAAATTGTAATTTCATTTTTGTATCTTCCTCTATTTTTGTATTCGGAATTTAATTTTTTATTTATAGGTATATAATTACAAATTCATCTTTTAAGAGTTTTGTTTTTAGAAGTTCTGCCGTTGCAAAGCAACACAATATAACTTATTGAAAAGAAATCAATTTCTTCTACATATTACACAGAGATTTTTAATTATACCCATTACCAACCATACCTGAATACTTATAGTTATATATACTTTGTCCAATACTTACGTATATAAAATTATATTTAACCATTGCTTTTGAATTGTTTTACTGTTTTTGTTTTCTACTTTTCGGCGAAATTCCTTAAGATATGTACCATCAAAACAAGTATCTACCCCGAAGATAATATTTTTGATAGAAAAAGTTTTAAACGCTATGCTATTCATTACCTAAATCTCTATTGTACTTATATACATCTAAAACTATACGAAAGTTTATAAGTAAGGCAAACTTGGCCAAAAATTTTAACTTTCTACAAAAGAAATGAAACAAAGAAATAATTCTGAATTGAAGTATTTTTTATTTTGTTTCTGAATAGTATCTGACACTATGGGCGATTGTTACAAAATGTTTATGAAAATTGTTAAATTTTAGGAATTGTATAAATGTGATATTTATTTTTGTACTCGTAGTTACTAAAATTAGCTTTTAATCCTACTACGGTGAGAAAAATTCGTCCTAATTTCATTTGTCAAACTTTTAATTTATTAAAAAAAAATGTTTTACTGATCATATATTTTTAAACCTATTTTTTATGGAAATGTCTCATCATATCGATGGGACCGTCGACCAAATATTTTTTTTTGATACATATTCGAGGCAGCTAACTGAAAAAACGGTTCTCTGAATAATGCTTCCGTAGTTTAGGAGATATGCATTTTTCAGAAATTTTTATTAAAAATCTAAGCAATATGTCGAGAAAAATTGAAAACAAAAAATGTGGTTTCCCTGAATGTTGTTCAGCCAGAACTTTGATCACAACTTAAAATTTTACGAAAAAGCCGGTGGTAAAATTTTATTATTCATTTATTTTTTTTAATTTTATACATGCATATGTTTATTAATACAACAACATTAGCTTTAATATCAAAAATCCTTATTTATTACCATCTATAAACCAGCATAAATTTTGCAAAAATTTTTACACAATATATTTTCTTAACAAAAATTCTCACGCTGTATGAATTATTAGAGATAAATCGTTAGATTAACTTTCCTTCAATATACTTAAATTAATTTTTTATGCCGTTTCAGTAGCCCAATGCTTATGCTTGTTGACGACAGTTTATCATTAACCGTAAAAAAAATTGAATAAATTATATACCTATCTTTAAAAAAAAAAACTGATGTTAATTTACAATTGCTCAACATGAAATTTCCTAATTTTTTAAAATGAATTAATTATAACTTTTTTTTTAATTACAAAAAAAACGAAAATATTTTGATTTCATCTAGTTCTTATAAGAGAGTATGTATAAGACAATTTTTTTAAGAAATTTTAAATTAAAAAAATTTATAATCTACATTAAAATAAACATGCTTACTCTACCTTTATAACTTAATTAACATGAAAAACTAGCAGAATAATAATAAATTAAAAATATTTTTGTTGTCAGCAAGCGGTCGGTTTATGAATATGTATATTCGTATGTATGTAGAATATATTTTTTTAAAAATAACATTTAACTAAATATTTATACATTTTATTAAAAAAATAGTTTCGTTTACATTTGCATATTCCTACATAATAATATAAATATGTAGTTATTAATAATTATTCATGACTTTATTACTTAATAAAAATGAGTTTTTTTTAAATTTAAAATGATATGCGAAATTTTGAAAAACTTCAAAAAAATCACTTACCTAGTTTTTGATTTAAACACTAAACAAACAGAAATTAAGTTAAATTCGTACAATAGAAGTAAAAATAGAAAAGAAAATTTATCCAAAAATATCATAAAGATATAAGTAGTCAACTATAGTACCAACCAATAAAAAAATTCAGTCATACTATAAACTTCTGTGTTTGTACTTGTATGATGTTAATCAAAGGGTATTTTAACTTTTGTACGGAGTTTTTAACGCTCTTTAATACTCATCGAAATATGCAGGTTCGTCCGTCCGTGATCAAGATACCGGCTAAATAGTTGAAGCTAGAAAGCTGCAATTTTGACAGTTTATCTTGTAGAGATAGAGTAAGATCTCAATTGTTTTTGTAGCAAATCGGATCGGAGGTTGTCTTACAGTGTGCACCTAATTTTTATATAAACCATTCATTTACTCGAAAGGTCGTAATGTAAATTTAATGACAATTTCTAGGGTTTTTAAACATTTAGTAAAGATTATATATTACCTATATTATACTGAATTGGTGTAATATGACATGGTAAAATATTTTTAATTTACACGTAGTCTGTGAGGTTAACACATTAGCATCGGGCTATTTTTCATAAACTTTTTTTATATAAATCGGGGTATTTTAGTTTAACCGAAAATAGTTCCCATTGTTAAGTTAATAAAAAATGCACAGTTTTGTTCTTTACATTTAGTCAAACGTACAGCCGTACCTAAATACTTTTTTGTGTGTGAAGAAAAACACATGTTTGCTAAAGGTGTTTGGAAAACGTGTAAAAATCACAAACTGTTTGTACTTAACTATTACAGTTGAAATCATCATCATTATAGATTTTTGGTATTTTTTTTTACTAATCATTTACCACTGGTACTGGTCTTAAAGGTGTAAATTTTCTATGGCAATGTTTTGAATTTTTTTTTTTAACTTTCTGTTTAACATCATTTTAACATTATTGGTAAACATACAGTGACTTCTGCTTCTGCTCTCGAATAATAATAAAAAAATTAAAATGTGTTCTTTCAATAATATGACAAAATCAATATGGTTACAATACAAAAAAAGTAAGAAAAAAAAACCTACTGTAAATTGTAAATTAAATAAATTTTTTTTCGCACTTGAAAGTTTCGCATATATGTGTATAATATATATGTACCTATGGTTTGAATCGATCATCTAACATACATACATCCATACAATAAAAGCCCTCTCAAATACATACACAACACGTGTCTGAAAAATCGCAATCCACTGTAAGCCAAACCTATAAAAAATAGAAAAAAAATTAAATAAAAGAAATAATTCAGATAATAAAACATCCAACAACTTGCCTTTCATACAATCATATTAAATGCTAACGCAGAGCTAAGTAGAGAGACATAGAGGTATAGTTACAAATTCAATGGTAAATTCAGCATTATTCGCATTAATACTTGTAGAACTTACACAGTGCTAGTAATAAGCTTTTGATTGTTTGGGAGAGTGAGAAGAGACTTACATCAGTGATGCGAAAACTTTTCGAAAATATTCGGATGATTTTTAGACATATTTGTGGACCGATCTTATTTCTTTTATTATACATAATATTATGTTAGGATTTAATTGTAAGATGTGGAATGGAAGTGGATGTATGGAAGTGGTGAATGTTTCTGAGGCGGAACCTAATGAACAGTATAAAACTTAATCTTTTTATAAAGCTGTTCGTAAAGATTTAGGACAGCGAATTGGAATTTGCGGTCCGCAATCATATCCATCTTGTATGCGACTGCTATAGACCATCATTTCTATCTATATTCTATATATGAACGCTCTCTGGTTGTTTTTTTTTTTTTTGATAAATAAAATACCACACATGTACCCACACCATACGACTATTGTATTTACTAATAAGTATTCATCCAATACAATTTCATAGGCAAAAATTTCGCGCATACTTATATACTAGCCCGCGAATATTTATGCGATACGCGAATTTCTTGGATTATATGTCTCTGTATTAACTTTACCACGTTCGCGAAAATTTTTGTCAAATTCGTTTGCTGGCTATATAAATATTTTTGGATGTATTAGTAAAGTAACAATAGTGTCCTAAATTTGCAACAGTTACGACTAAGAGCTGACCTTCAAACTTGTACTTTTTTGCTTATAAATTTAAAATAAAAAAAAAAGTTTTTCAAGTTTTGAGACAAAATTATTGGACATTTTAATAGTTGACTAAATGGGCTAGTGTTGCGATTAAATTTGCATTGAATAGTCTCTTTTTTTTTGGTTGAGCATTAATATTTTGTTTATTTGGAGTTATTATAATATTATTATATTAACAATAATATATACATATATATATATGTATGTATATGTATAAATCGAAGAAGTGACGTGAATTTTTTTTTTTCATTTAATCGTTTCTTATACAACATAATTTTGCGGCTTTTATGTATTGACTTGTAGTTTAAGTTAAAGTGAGTTAAAGTTTATTTGTATAAAAAATGATGAACAATTATTATAGGTTAAATTAATATATAGGTAACTACATATATATCTATACGTAAATTAATAAACAGTAGTGTAGGATTATTATCTATCTTTTCCACCAATCGCTTCCAATTATACATAAATAAAATTTTTTGCCATTATTATATTCAAAGGAATATTACTGTCAATTTATGGCTGATGGCGCTATTGCGGCTACTATTACCATGACCTTAATTTCACAAAATTATTACTTATCATTAGTTAATATCAATACAAATTTTATTTAATTACGTGTACGGTGTACCTACCTAACTATGTATACAAGTTGCCAAAATTGACTTTTTCGCGATAAATTTGGCAAATATGTCAATATTATCGTTTATAAGTTTAGGTTTATAAAGCTTTTAAAATAAATTTTTAATATTAGGTACCAACACATGTGATTATCAATTTTGAATTGCTTTGCCATCTTAGGTTCCCTGATTTTATTGAGATTGATTAGATCTTATTTAACTTTTAAAACCGTAGCCCATTTTTAAAGGACATTATTTGAAAAATATTAGTAATGTGCATAGAAAGAACATTTGATAGGTTTGAAATTTTTTCAATGAAAGATACATCGTTAATCTATGGTGAAGGTGTTAGATTTTGTCATCCAAGAGTTTTAAATAATGATGGAACCAGTTTTACTTTCTAATATGGTGTTGTAAGTTGTAATCTCTCTGTCCTTCTATATAGAGGTAGATTACATTTTTATTCTCTTAATAATCAATCAAATAATTTAACGTAGGGACAGGCTGTAGGTGTTAAATCGAAAAGGGGTTTTTTTCCCCTAAAATCTGTACAAAGTGTTAATATAATTCTTAAACTGTGTACATCAGAAGTCGCGCTATTTTTATATAACCCTTCTTGCATATATGCAATAATAGATATTTTTGAATGAAGTAAGAAAAAAATTAGAAAATAAATAACTCTCTTACCGCCTCATACATATATCTCTCTGGGTATTTATCTATACGAATTTCTACTACATTTTTTCCTTGTAACTAGAGCAATTTATTCTTTGTACATTTGTTGAGTGTTCTTGATCTTTATCTAAACTGTAGTATAACAAAATAATAATTTTTTTCTGTAGGTATACTTCGACAAAAATCTTGCCAAAAAAAACTGTTCTAATTTAAATTTTATTTACTTTAAGTGGTCATTCCTAAACTGGGGTCAATGCATTCAGTGTAATAAAACAAATTAATATAACTTACCATTTATATTTTGCTATATACTATAAGTACATATGTATGTAGGTATGCACTTATTAACCAATCTATAAGTATGTATAAGTATATAGGTATAATACTTTACCACCTAAAGTATATTATATTGAGAGATAAGATATAAACTCTAAATATATATAAATACCTCACTATCAAAAATTGGAATACATTATTTGGTTATATAATATTATTATAGGAGGATAATGTGCTCATGTACACAATGTTAATTTTGTAATTGTATTTTCAACGTAATTTATAATCAAAATTTTAATCTTACACGTTTTGCTAACCAAAACATAGTCAATTTTTACTTTTCTTAAAGATCTAAAGCTCGATTAAATAAGATTGCTTACATTGCAAATGTATTCTATATTGGGTACATATAATACAGTGATACCTAATGCCCAATGCGTAAAATAAAAACATGTTATAAGTTCGTATGTATATGTACTCGTAAGTATAAAAATAAATTCTACTGTAATAATTATAAAATTTTGCTAATATGCATTTTGAGTCCATATAATTCCCGTCTAGCTGGACTTACTATCGGTGACATTTTCATATTTACAGTCATTATTATTGTAGAGAAGAGATGCATTGTACACAACGCCCTTTTTACAATCAATTTATCGTAAATAATTTCCTTGACGTCATTGTCATGTTAATATATGTATTAAGTACTTATTTGAATAAGTTGTTCATATATACGGTAGTTGCATTTGTATGCCTTTTTAATGTTAATGAAAATAGTGACTAACATTCACTGGAATCTTTTTTTGCCGAGATTCTAATTTTAAGTCATTATTAAAATCACAAAATCTAAGAAAATAAATAGGTGTACTGTGCTTACCTGTGTAAGTCTGATTCAAAATAAAATAGAACTTATGTAAATAAGAACATTTCAAAATGAAACATCTTATCCACTCATGTTTTGTAGACTTTCATGTAACTTTATTCAAATAGTTTTAAATTGAATTCTCGTAATTGAAAATGTGCAACATTGAGTATTGTATGCTTTTCTTATCTATTCACATTTTCACCCAGAACTCTGAAGTTTGTTGATTTAATACTTACACTGAAAATCCACATTACATGATGTCATAGTAAGTTTCTCCACCATTTTACTATTTCATATAAATCCAAACCACAGCCACTATCAAACCCATCCTTATCATCGTTTTTACTTTTTCCCACTAAAAGAATGGGGTGAAGGAAAACATTCAGATCCATACGTATATGTATAGAAGGAAAAATATTATTGAGATAGGGCGTTTTATGATGCATTTATTGACCTAGAAAATCAAGAAAATAGTAACTTTGCTTTTGGAAATCTGCTCGCTTCGTTTTCTTTGAAATGAGCAGTGTATGTACATCATTTTGTGATCATATTATACGGTCTGTTTTTGAAATGGGATTTTTTTTCTCGTTGTGTATGTGTGTTCTGCTGCCGTATTTCATGTAGTACATAGATACAGTACTAGATAGAAGAAAAAAACTTAAATTGAGTAGGAAAATATTTGTCTATGCAGCTAAAGCGAATGGAATTTGCTAACCTTATTTTTGTGAATTGCTTGATTTTATTTAAAAAAGAGCAATATTTTGTATTTCCAGAAAATCCGTACTGAAAGTATATCAAAGTAATTTAACTATTATATATATATATTTCTATCAAACTTACTTAATAACTAAATAGGAATTCTAAGCAAACTTCGTTAGTATTTATTTTTATTAATCCGGTTTGAAAAAAAAAAAATTAGAATTTAGAGCTTATAGTAGAATACTAAGTTCTTTGGGGATTGAAAAAACCACAAAGTGCTGCAATATAAATTGATTGTTGTAAACCTATACATGAAGCTATCATATAATATCATCAGGTGTCCAAGGTAGTTGTTTTTACAGCTAGAAATGCACTAGGATGAGAAATAATGTGTAAAATTGCAACCGCAATCTGAGATTTCGTTAAACCTTGACAACATCTACATATGTACTTAATTACCTCATCAGATTCTATAAATATTTAAAGTTCAATCATCTTTATTTAATGGTACATTATTAGCTTCTTTTTAATTCTAAGAAATAAATTAGAATCTATCTACCTACGTTCTAAAATTCTTATAGATATGTATCTATGTACATATGTATGCATATACAATATAGAAACATAATTAAGAATTACCTGTAATAATAACAATAAATTAAAAAATAAATCTTGGAAATTTCATTTTTCATATACAATTCAATTAAATAGCCACACGTGTCAATAACAATTTATTCAGTTAATTATCTACAATGTACGAGTACATATTTTGTTTTTTTTTAGATAATAATAGCGTGCGCGCGCGTAACGTGTGAATTTAACACCATCCGAACTCTGATTTTGCTGAACGATAACAAAAAAAAAAAAAAAAACAAACCAGAGAACCCTTTCATTCTTTCGGTATGTTCGAGAATATTTTCTTTATATTTTATTACAAACAAAAAAAAATCTTCTAAATGAAAAAAAAACACAAACTATTTGGAGAGTAAATCAATTCAAATTTGCATGTTTTGTTGAATGAAATATGTTGGTACTGTTTAGCGTCGTAAAATGACGTAATTTATTTATAAAAAGGGCATGATGTCATTTCTTGAAGTAATACAGTTTAAAGACCGCCAATTAACAAAAAATAACTAAATAAATAAAAAACTAAATCATTTTTTATTTTGCTAGTATTTCTATATTATATTCGTACCTACCGATAGAAAATTATTATAATTAAATAGGAAAAAAAAATGTTTGCATAGCAAATATTTCTTCTATTTAACATAAAATTTCAATGTCAATCCGTGAGAATATTTAAATTGAGTACCTTTCAAAATGCAAATGCCAATCATATAATGTGAACACACTATGTTCGCTTAAATATAAGTATATATTTATATATTACTCACAACATACTTTATATATGTATATGAATATTACTTATAACGTAATTTAGCCCTATTTCTGACCAAATGACTAATTGTTCGTTTTTTCCCTTCTATTTACAGCACTGACCAAGGTACAATGGACCAGCAATTCTGTCTTCGCTGGAACAACCATCCAACCAATTTGACAGGTGTACTAACATCTCTGCTGCAACGAGAAGCACTTTGCGATGTTACATTGGCATGCGATGGGAAAACAGTTAAGGTAATTTTGCTGTTAGTCATTTTCTTGGATAATGTATATTTCATGTAGGTAGGCAGAGGTAGGTTTATATACGTACGTACGTGGCTATATAGGCTTTATAAATACATACATACATATCTATGAATATATGTTGTAGATGAAGATGATTCTAATTAGATATATGCTTAGAGAGGTATTAGGTTATTCATAGACTGAGTTTAAAGTATTTTCTTAGATTTATACTTACGTACACAACAAAACGTATTATTTTGAGTGTATGTGTTGATTATATTATAGAAGAACGGTGTCATTAAATAGAAATTATTTGGCTATTGTATTTATTTAATGTCATGTAAAACGGTTTAAAATCTTGTTTTTTTTAAATAACATTTTTATTAAATTATTAAAATGCAAAATTTACTGATAATTGCTGCTGATACATAAATTTGTCGACATCATCATATTATAATAGAAATATGAATAAATGGGGACCCAATACAGTAAAATACATTATTGAGCAATCTTCCTTCAGAAAAAAACATTAACTTAATTGTCCTAAGCGAAATCCCTACGAAATCCCATTCAATGTGAAGAAATATATTACGAAATTCTATCGGCATTACAATTTTTTGGTGTACACTTCTGTTCTGGATCTATACTACTATATGATACAAAATGTTCTTGTTCAGTTGGATAATTTTAACGGGACGTTGCTCAGTGACTTTTCTCTTAAGGAATTATTTTCATTTAAACTAGAACTAGATCATATCTTTTTATCTTCAATGATAAGTTCCTATTAAATTACAAATTTTCAACGATAATACTTACCTAGTATGAGTACCTACATTATTTGAAAACTTGTTTATTTGGGTTTCGCAGAACAAAAACTTGTTAAGTATGTTTATTTGTTTTCATTGGGCTATTTACATATATTAATTAGTACTACGTAAGATTATATTTCTTATTATAAAATTATTCACACTTACAAGTAACGAAATTTTTCTTGAAGTTTGGCAAACATTACAATAAATGATAATTTGTTTTTTGTTGAAATAGTACGAACAAATTATCTAAGTCCAAAACATTATAATTACTTATGTAGGTATCTCAGGATAATTTGTCCCATTGACAATTTATCTCAAGGAAGCAATAACAACAAAATATCGATTATTTCGTGTAATGTCGATTTAATAAATGTGTTTTCAATAAGACAATTCTCCCCCTCCCTGTTCAGGAGATAAATTGTAATGTAACCCTTTTAAATCTGTAAGTAGAAGTCTAGCTTTATATTCATACACATTTTTTATTTATAGGCACATCAGACCATTTTATCAGCTTGCAGTCCATATTTTGAAACAATTTTTCTTCAAAATCGCCATCCCCATCCGATAATTTACCTAAAAGATGTTCGATACTCAGAAATGCGATCTTTGCTGGACTTTATGTATAAAGGCGAAGTAAATGTAGGACAAAGTTGTTTACCAGCATTCCTGAAAACAGCTGAAAGTTTACAGGTATTTACCAATAAATGTCATTTAATATTTTCCAATAGCACTCTTAAAATCAATTTTATATTGTTATTATAGGTACGGGGTTTAACAGACAACAATAACATAAATTATCGACCGGAAGGCGATAAAGAACATAGTGAGTCAACAGAAAATAAATCAAGTGTAACTAACACTCAATTTGAACGGGATATTGAAAGAGATAGAATAGATCTCGAACGTGATAGAGAATGTAGAGAACGACGCAGTGATGAACAAACAGTTTTAGATTTGAAAGACTTTAAGGAACGAGAAAGGGATAGGGAAATGTCTACGACACCAGTAGATCATAGTAGTAATAAGCGGAGACGCAAAAACTCATCTTCCAACTGTGATAATTCGTTGACCTCAACGCATAGCGCTAATATACAGGAACGACATTACTCGCAGGATTCTCAAGTAAGTTTTTAAATGTTTTTTTTTATTTGTTGCAATTTAGAAAATTAGTTTTATTGAGAGAATTTACTTCACTAACATCTAAAACTTCTAAAAATTTAATTTACAAACTATACGATCCACTACTGTTTTGATTCATTTACCATGACGAGTCTACATACATACATAGCTAGATAAATATATATTGTACATACCTACACAGATTATTGTAGACTGAACTGTTAACCGTATTATGTATTTTCGTTGATACAAACAAAATTGTGGATTTACTGAAATAGCCAAAGCACAAACTGTGCTACAATTTCTAGTCAATATGAGTTCCACAAATTCAGCATTAAAGATTGATTGCCAATAAACACTGAATAAATTAATGATAACCTCTGAGGGTATTTAAGTACTGTAATAGGTCACAGTGCAGTTATGATTTTATATAATTAAAATATGGATTATTCAGAGTCGTTTCGAATTAGTACCTACTACTAATGGCGACGAGTAAATGTTTTAAGTCGGGGTTTTTTTTTCCTTAGTATATATTGAATTTGTTTTTGATTTTATAGGATGATTATGTCGTCACCACACATTTGTCACATAAAACTACCAAATAAATTTAATTCCAAACAAACACTGATTTCTAGGTATAACTCATTAACATCATAAGCGTGGACACCTGACGGGCGTAGGCGATGAATATGCTCCTCCCACGTACCTATCGGCCGTATTTAAATAGAAAATGGGATAATTGCTTGCTTTAAGAATCTGTTTTATTATTAATAACCAATAACAAAATAGACTGAAAATCACATTTTCCTAAAACATTACGTGATAAACCTTTTTTTTTTAATAAAATTAATCTCAAATTCATGATTTTTTGTTTCTCGTGTAAAAAAAGCTACAGATATTTTGCTTGCTTTGCTCAAATTTTTTTTTTCATTCACTTCGATTCTATAAACAGAAAAATGTCTTTAAAGTAAACAGTCTCAATTGAAAAACTATTTTTGAATCTTTTCCTCATCCTTTCTTCATTCCGTTCCATTCGACAAATTTAACATAAACCAATATCCATAGCCATAACATTTTTCTTTGCTTAACTACAAAAAGTATTTAAATCAATATTTTGGATGAGGTTTAATAGCTAAGGAATTCTTTGGGTCAACCAGTCAACCAAGAAAATTCGACTGGAAATTCGAGATATAATCTAATTCGAGGAAATGCAGAGCAAATTTCGATAAAATGCTGTCCGAGAAACTCCAATTAAATTCTAATTTAGTCCGAAGGAGTTCAAAGAAAATGTCAACTTAGTGTTCTAGAAAAAAAGGAAAAAATGTCTTCCGAAATTTACTAGCTGTTTTAGAACCTTTTGTTGAACTATTAAATATTTATTAATTGTGTTTGTCTCTATTATTGTAATTTAATTTTAGTTAATATCCAAAAATATGTAAATTAGACTAATTACAAACATCCCCTTTGAACATACATATATTATTCTATTTGTATTAGATTTTACATTTATATTTATGTACATATTTATGTGGAAAACCTGTTACATTTTGAAAAATTGTTTTTAATTCTCTGGTATGTGCACTGATTAGTGCGGTTTTCAATAATTCAACCGTTAAACTATTTACAATATGAGGTAATCTCTAATTAAGCCAATGTTTTATTAAAATCATTTTATGGTTATATCATTCAATCCATTTCCATATCATTCAAACATTCAAGGGATAAATTGATCAATCAGTGCCCAGGCTAGACTCTATATCTATAATATACAATAAGCATATTTGTGCAACACATAATGTATTATTATTGGTGATTTTCTGTTCCTAGTAATGCTGATTTTGTTTTAGAAATTTGCAATTCGTTTTTAATAGATAAATCCCCCAGAATTTATGAATATTTAGTGTTTGTTGAAAGCATTTTTTTTGTTGTGTGTATGTGTATCTCTTTGTAATTGATGTAGATGAGTACTTAACTAACAGTCCATATTCATATTGGATATTTCATTTGATTTGTTTGGATTTCCACCGGCATTAAATTTAAATGAAATAAATGAATTTATAATAAACATTGGGTACTCGTATAGTAGTTATAGTAGTTAGTACACCAAACACACTGGCACACACACATACCAAAATTTATATCAATATTAATCAATGCTACTGTGTTGAATGTCTTTTTAATAATTGTGCGATTCATTTAATTCGATATTAACCAGACAGAAATGTTTGAGATGTCGATTGTTCTTGAAGGAAAAACACAAAATTACACTGAAATGTTTAAACATAACACTTTTAAATTTCCCTAGAGCAGAGAATATGAACTCGAAAATTTATTTATGTAAATTAATTATTTTGAGAAATTTGAATTTTTATTTTCATCGAGTCTGTATTTATTAAAGTCCGGGCAGTACATACTTTTTTTATTTTTTTTTTTATAAACAAATAAAGGTAATGCTAAATTGGTTTCAGGGCAATGGATTACAAATTATTTCGATTTTTGAATGAGTACGTATGCAAAATAAATATTCATATAGTAACAAAAATGATTTTGCTATGAAAAATGAATTTTATTGGTGGATATTAAAATAATTTTGACATTTTTTCTTCTGTAGGATATAATTTAACTTCCAATAAATTTGAGATCTCTATATATAATAGTTGGAACATTTAACACAGATGCAAACCATCCAAAGAGAGCCGCATGTTCACACATTTTTTCTGAGACATCCAAGATTAAACTAATTTTATACTTTCGTTGGTATAAGTATGTTGTTCCCTACCTTGTTGTTGTTGCCTAGGTTAGAAGGTAAGAGGACCATCACATCTCACTACAACTCCCGTTCGTATCCGTTTCAAGACTAAGGAAGACAGTTCCGGAGGCCGGACAGGTTTTAATCAATCGTTTGGTCGAGCCTGTCTTATCTTCTGTTTATCATCAGACTAGAGATATCTTGCGTATACTTGGTGAAGCTTTTTCGAATATTTCTGGATGGGTTTACGTTCTGTGTTAGGTCGGTACGTCCTCCTAGTAGTCCTCCTGATGGCACGCTAGTAAGTGTAGTTTAACTGTCCTCTCTGGAAAGAAGAGTTCTCTAGGTGGTGACGTCTTGTGCGGGTTAAGGTGATATATTTAAAAAGCTTGTATTCTACCGTCTCGTCTTCGGCGAGGCAGAATTGGGAGGAGCTTTCGTGTGTTTGGCCAATATTGTTAGGGTGGTACCTTCATCGGCCATGACCAGTTGAAAGCTCTGTGATTATTGTAATATGTATTAGTTTTACGAAGATTCAGGGGACTTTTTTCGCTTTTGATTGCCAATCCATAATTCCCCTTTTGTATTTCTGGGTGAGCTGTTTCAGAGTAACTGTACCTACATTTAGTTCAAGCCATTTCATCTATAAGATTCACGGCCAACTCCAAATACTTACCATTCTCTATGTAACTCATGTCTGATTGGCTAAGTGGTACTCAAAAATTGCTCTTGATGTGATTTATTTATTCGATTTATTCGATTCCAAATACCCTTCTGGCCGTATCAACATTTTTGAAAGCATTTGGCGTTAGGTCAATTAAAATGGGCAACAAACAAAATTACGATTTTAACCAATTTTGAGTAGAACGTTCCCATTTAGATGTCACAAATATCATTCATTTAGTCATTTAACGAACAACACGATAATAGTTAATAAAACTGCCACTGATCAATAAAAATCAATATTTTTATTTTAGGCATCCTCACATAGTAGTTACAAGTCAAGTCCCCTGCCAAAATTAAATCCTCTGGAAGGAGAAGAAATTCGTAGAAATTCACCGGCAAATACACCAGTTGGTGGTTTAAATCAATCAGTTAGTATTAAACAAGAGCTACTAGAAGTTGGATCTCATGCCAGCCTGCCACCAGATCTTATGCCTGTAAGTACCTACAATATTCATTACCTATGAAAAGGAAATTATTTTTAATTGGTTTTTTATTTGTTTTTTATAAAAATTACGTCATTTTGAAAGGTTTTTTCTTTAGACCGGTTCGATGGTCAATTTTTATTTATTTTTTATTGAGAAAAAAAGCCAATCGATTTCATCTAGAGTTATTTTCTATTGTTTGGTGAAAAATGAGTGAATTGTGATTAAGTTAAAAATAAAAATGCACTTAAAAAACTGTGTGAATTTATGGTATTTAGTTAATATGCCCTATACTTATACTGCCTTTCACATACACACGCACATTATACACAGTTTTATTGTCTTATAAAAAATGTGAAGGAAGAAGGATTTAAAGCATCATCGACCGAGAAAAAGAAAAAATCTATTACAAAAGCAGACATTTTGAAAATAAAAAACATTTAAAATTGGTACTTTTACGTAAAAAAAAAAAAAATTGAAGCAAATGCTAAGTCCTTCCTCTTCTATTTTTTTGTTGGCAGAAAACTGCTGTAGTGTGGGGTGGTACGACTAGTAGGCAAATGGAAATGCAACAACAACAACAACAACAACAACAGCAACAGCAACATTTACACCAACAGCAATTAATGTTGGAACAGTGTTCGTTGCCATCATTAATATCATTTCAAAATACAACAATAACAGCTTCAATTCCTCAATTTAAACAAAATCAACCACATCGAACACAGCAACAAATAAGCAAAACATGGATACCACCCGATGGAAGGAATACCGAAGAGAGCACCCTTCATCGGTATCTAGTTGGACAAAATACTTCGTCAATGTTAGGCGCAACAGATGTGTCACGTGGAAGATTAATGTTATCAAAACTTAAATCCGACTCAACGGATACTTTTAATCGTCAACAGAGTGTAATTAGATCACCGAGTCCAAAATCATCACCACAACGTTCAAATATAATGGGTAGTGGTGGTGGCAGTGCAACTGGTGTAAGAAAGGGTGGTCGATTTCGTCCAAATTGGTTAGACCAATTTGCTTGGCTTCAACATGACGAACAAAATAATAACATGTATTGTACGTACTGTAGACGATGGTCAAATGATATTCCAGACATTCGTACATCGTTTGTAGAGGGAAATTCAAATTTTCGCTTGGAAATTGTTAATCATCATGACAAATGCAAAGCACATAAAATGTGCAGAGAAAGAGAAATGCAATCACAGCAACAGCAACAGCAACAACAAGAACAACAGCTGCAGCAACAACAACAACAATGGCAACAACAGGAGCGGCAGCAGAAACCACAGCAACCAGAAAATGGTGGTGGCGGTGATAAGGTTGGCGGTGGTGGTACTACCTGAAAAAGCATTTTATTTTATAATATTGTGATACAGAGTAAATTTGCAGAATATGGAAGAGAGTACCAAGTGATCGATTCAATCGAATATAATGAATGATTTGTTTTTTTTTTTATTATTATTATGAAACAATATAACACATTTTTATATTATATAGAATATTATTAAATTTTATATAAAAATGTATGAGATGTTAAGCTTTTAAAAGCTCTAATTATGTTGTATCACATACTATATTCTGTACCATAAACGGTTATGATTTACTTACTATGTATAAATCAATCTTTTTTAATTGAATGCCAGCCATTCCTCTAGTAGAGTGACCAATTTATGGCATTAACATATTTGAGTTGTAAATTTATGGAAATGATTTAATCTAATGTAGAAAAAGTGAAAGTGTCGCGTCTCTAATAACACTGAACTCTAATATTGTCTTCCTACCATTGTAAAATAAATATTTAAAATAATTACTATATTTAGAATAATGCTGTTACAGTTCATTTAGACATGATACTAGTAGCAACTAGTATTAAACTCACAATATACTGTTTAATAACACATTGAAAAATTTCCTTTAACTGAAGATATACTACAGTGGCTATTATCAAAAATAAAATGAGGATTAAATATGATAGAGTTTAATATTAATTAGCTTTTACACATAATAGATACTAACTTTTGACCTGTTTGACTGTTTATTAAGAGTAAATAAAATTTAATTTTTTTCTAAATTCTTTGACAGTAAAATAAAGGATTCTCAATGAAAATTCAAAATAAAATAGAATAGTCCCGTTGCCTATCATTTCCAATCTAATATGGCGTACGCAATTAATGCGATTTTGAAAATAACAGTGGTACATCTGTGTGTGTGTGTGTGCCGTCATTGTCTAATTACAATTTAATTCATCTTAAACAGTTTCTGAGAAACAATTATTATTGTAGGTACAAAATTATTTCAAATTTGAAAATTCGTTCATAAATGCCTTGGCTGAGGCGATAAAGCGATTTAAAGAAGGAAAAAAATCCGAAAAATACATTATTTAATGCTACTACTACGTATTGAAAAAAATTGTAAGCGCCAACGTCAGTTTCAATTTTCGAAATAATTGTATTGATTGTATTATAATTGTTCGTTTGAGATGCCATATTGAATTTTGGCGCCAAAGTAATATTGGATTTCGTTCTAATCTATGAAAATTTCTTGAAATAATAATTTTTTGAATCAGAATAATTGTTTCATATCTTATAGATTTCTTTTAATTAAGCTTTTTTTTTTTAAATAAAAACTCGAAGTTTATGATAGGCGTAACAGCAGAACAAAAATTTAAAAATAATTAAATAATTTTCCATTTATTCCAACTATTTAGGTAATGTCTATTTAAATTCACAAATATAATTATTAAATGGCCATTTGTTTCATTTTATATAAATATAAATACAAATTTTGTATTTATTTTCGACTTGTATGTATATATGAAATGTTTTCCTCTTCATTAATTTTTTACTGTCAATAAAATAAATCAATCAGTGTAATTTGAAAATTTAATAAAATATAATTTTCGGTACTGATGTATGTCCAATTGTCCAT
>JANSTT010017266.1:0-17760 GCA_026745375.1 Platyura marginata
CTGTAGAATACGAATTTCAGTGTCGCGCTCTTGAGGTGAATCTTAAGACGAGTTAAGATTAAAATGGCCGCTATTAGTCTTAACTTTTACGTAGAATAGGCCTGTAAACCCGATTAAAAAATATTTACGACAGGCAGATTAAACAATTTGCCATCCCCTAAAATTTGATTGCCGAGCATTAGTTGGCGTTCTATTTTCGCCTCAGTACCATTGCGGTTGTTATGAAATTTTATACAAAAAATAAAAAAATGAGTGACATTTTCTTTAAACACAGGTAGTTCTCCTACAACACTATTTCACTCTAACACAATAAGAAAATTGCCGAAATTCTCGTGTAACACGGTAGTTTTACAATACTAGATAGTACCTATTTCACTAATACAACACGGTTTCGTACAACACGGAATTATATTGAAACTTGTTTACCATGTTATAAAAAGGATACCTGTAACTCAAAAAATTCACGCCAAAATTATTGGCTTCCAGACATTTTTATTATTTCATTGATGTTGACAAAAAGTCCTAAATTCTCTTCGTTGCTCGCGCAGTAACGCCGTCTACGATTGAATCTACACGTCCACAAAAAGCAACACCATCCATCCATGGTGTAATTTGCTCGCTCAGCAATATGCTCGTCGAATTTGCTCGTTCGTGGATAGGCCACTTAAACGGAGTTAGTTGTAAATGCATACTCAATTCGATTAAATTATTATTTTATTATGTTTCAGGACAAAAAGGCTATTCACACCGACGGAGAACAATTCGATTAAATGTGTTCATATTATTAGGATCGATTCGGCGATAATATACTGGAGCCAATGTCGCTCCACTGAAAATAACGGCTTAAAATTGATATAAAATGAAAGTAATTTTAGTAAAATTAGAAACACTCTCCATAAATAGTGCGACATTAATTTTTTTTTTCAACTTTTGAAAGCGACATTGGTTTTTTTGGATTTAATATGGCCGTCTATTGGATGTAATGTACATTACTAAATCTTTTTACTATTTCTAATAAATAATATGAAGTTTATCTTAAACAAAACAAAAGGTAAAAATGTTATTGTCATAAAATTTGTTAAACACTTAAAATATGTGATGTCTCTTGTAGATATATTAATTAAAAAAAAAACTCTAGTCAACTAAGGTACTTACCATGAAAAAAAAAAAATCTTGCACTTTTTATTAAAGTTATGCAGTTTTAAATTAGATATTCACATATAGTAGGGGCATATTCTCAAGTTCATTTTAATCTTTGATGATCGGGTGTGCTCTTTAAAATATCAGGTTGCTGCCCACCATGCAATGAACTTAACGTATGACTGTGATGTGAGTTCAGAGTATGTGAATGAGAATTTAACGTATGAGTAGCATGAGAGTTTAGAGTATTATGTGCTGTAGTTGCCGCTGTTGAACCACAATGAGGACGGGATCTTTACATGAATAATAACAAATAAAAAATTATTTAAAACCAAACAAAAAAAAGCCATGACTATCATTACCTAATACTTCGATGACTTCCATTTCTGGTGAGAGTATTCATTTGTGGTGTACCAGGACATGTATGTCCCAATGCATTCATATAGTCCGCTATCAATAATGTTATTTCGAGAATTTTCGGTTTACTCATGGCAAACAGTAATTTCTGTTCACCATTACTACCTTGAATCGATTCATCGTTATTAACAACCAACATAAAATCATCCTGACACCCCCCAAATGTCATAACAGCACTATACGGATACCGGGCAATTGGTGCCATTGATGATAAATCCAAAACATTTAGAGCATCTTCTGACACGGCTAACCATGACATTGCCTGTTCAGAATGGCGTGGTTTAGCTTGAAATAGTCCAGCACCAAAATAAGGCCATTTACGACAACATGTTAGATAAATTCGAACACAATCGATTGTTGATCGGGCTTTTAGTAAAATCCATTTGGCAGATAATAAATCTTGAAGTTCTTTTAGTTGTTCCGGTGTTAATGCATCACGATATCGATATGGATAAAATTTGTCCAATGCCTGCAGTGAAGCTGATACATTTGTTGATGCACGACATTTTTCACTTGAATAATCTCCGAAGTCGATTTGAGCCATTAGCGATGACAATTCGAGAGCTAAATCACGTGATAATGGAAATCGTCCTTGAACAATTTGTAAGTTAGTCTGATAGCAAAGAAGTAATTTCTCCTTGTCTGTTTCTAATTTTATCGTGTGCTTCCAATAGAGACGGTTTTTGTATGTCAACTGAATGACTCGGGAATTTTCAAATTTTCCAGATCCCTTTTCACGCAGTGCTGTCTCCCATTTTGATATGACATCACACAGTTTTGCTTGTGGATCTAAATAGTGTTCAAAGTCTTTTTCAATGGGATCATCACTAAACAAACAGAAACCATTCCGAGCTTCACGGCAACCAGTTTCTTGTGATAGTGTCGCATGGAATTCTTCGATTGTTGTTGATCCATCAAATGATACAACCTTTCGTAAATGTTCTCAATCAATATCAATTAACCAATTTAATTACTGTTAATTATTACCTGATATGTTCCGTTCATCATATGGACCGGTATTGCATGTGGCAACGAATGATGATATGGATTTTTCATGAGAATCGATAAAACTTCCATTCGTGATGGTTTTGTTTCACGACCACCATTGAGTATTGTTCGTTCCAGTGCTCGTTCACAGTATGCGGCATATTTACCACATTCCGTTTTTGAATCGGCGTTACGGGACAAGTGCAATTTGAGGTACCAAAGTAATCTGAAAATTTTATTTATTGTTGAAATGTTGTCGGTGTATTATGTAGACCGACCATATTCCGACCATATTCCGACTATAAGAACAGAGTTTGAGTAATATTTACAATCCCTAATCAGTATATTTTTCTTAAAATCTAGATTACTATATAAATAGCTCAAGGTTCTATTAACAATGGTAATATGAAAGGCTTCTTTGAAGATCAGGATATAGAGTGTGACAGTAATCTATCAAAAGCCTCTCCCATCGCCCTTTGGCTACATTAAAAACTTTCATACATCAGTTCTTCTCTGAGTTCTGAGTGTTTTTAATTCAGCGATTTGAGGTGTTAGTTTCTAGAGCTGCAGTATAGGAGTTGTCCGTATAGCGCCAGTCATGACAGCCCGAAAAAATGTCGCAACATAAATTTGTTTTTTTACTTTTAAATTGCTTGAGGAATTTTTTATTCTCTGTAGAACTAAATCAATATAAATTCCGTCAAAACTTACTTGTTATTTTTGGGTACAAAAAGTGAAACAGCTAATGACAGTAACTGCCATCCCTGCACAAATGTAAAAGCAGGCGGATTTGATTTGCAATCAATTGGAGGCACAGATGGCATCTGAAAAAAAAGAAATTTCAAAAATTACTTTTTGAAATACATCAGATGACCTAATTTATTAATTATAAATTTATTTAATAAAAAAAAAAGGTTTTGGTATAAAAACAAAACAAAAAAAAACAATCTTTTTTTTTTTTGGCAGGAAGTTCCCTACCTGAATTGAGGTGGGGGAGCTCCCGTTTGCTTGACCTGCACCACCTTGTTGGGTGTCACATGTAAACAGACTCTGCGTTGCGCACAACAATAGTTGCTGCAAAACATATTAATGGAATGCTTGACTTAAAATTTAATTAATTAATTAATTAAAAAAAATTAGTTAATACAAATTAACAAAAAGCAAATGAATTGGTACGAGAATAATAAATGTACTATGTAATGTATATTCATATTTATAAGAAAAAAATAAATATTTTATATAACATCCACAATTAACATTACTAAACAATTAAATTTTAATACTAAACACTAGATAGATATTTATTATGTATATGTATATAATGTAAGTATATCTTGTATGCATTTGCTTAACCCATTTATATGAATTTTTGAAATATTTTTTTAAAAATTTTAGAAAGCAAAGCACATCTATAATATATCCCTGACAAAAACAAAAATGATTGGAGCCTCACAAAAAAAAAGCAACTGTGACAATATGGCTGATTATTACAATGATGATTCGATTCTCGCTACATTTGAATATTGTTTGTGAAATATATTTACTTGACGTTGGGCGCCAAATGTTATTACGAGTATCAATACTTTCCAAAAAATAAATCGAATCTCTAAAAACACCATTGCGAGAAGAAAGAGTTAAATGGATGAACAATTGTGTCCGTAATTTATTCGGAAACATGTGTAAAGATAAAAAAAAAACGCATAAAAAAGCTAAAATCAAAGTAAACGGAATGAATGATGAGGAATGTATGTAATATTTAGCATAGTTATCAACCACATAAACTTTATATTCATTGTATGGAATTTGTCTGAATTAGAAACTTTTGTGTTTTATTAAAGTTTGAAAAAAAGCTAAGTTTCATAAATTAAACTACTCGCACACATTGTACAGTCGACTCTCGGTTATATTTACCAATTAAATGTCTGGGCTTGCAATATAACAGGGAGGAATTTGGTAGTTCATTTATATTTAATGACATTTATCATTTTTTAAACATACATACATAGAATATGAATGATGAACTGCCACATATCTAGCGTACACAATCATTAAAACTCGTAGACTCTGTTAAGCTGGTCAGTGGACAAGAACATGTGAATTAAATATGGAACCAGGCGTAGAGACAGATCTAGAGTACTCTCTAAAGCATAGACGCCCAGAATAACAATTTCAAACGAAAACTCAATACATATAACGCTATCCATTTTCGTCTTTACACAACCAAAGAGAAATACACAATAAGAGAGAAGAGAACAACAACGTCTTTCGATATATAAGGAGAAAAGAGAAAATGCTATATACACACACAATGTAATGTTGTGCGTACAGTATTGTACAAGTAACTTTGTCATGCGTTTGTATACGCTTCGAGTGGCCTTGGGACGTAGAAAACGAAGAAAACGAACGCATTTGGGCATCTATGCTTTAACTTTAAAACATCACTTCAGATGGCAAATATGATCAATATTAAAAATTACAAACATATACTAACCTGGCAGCAGCTCCAGTATTGGAATTCCCAAAAACAATTTCATTTATTTCGTCTTTAGATTTTGAACCATATGCCTTCCATTGCCATCATTTTATATTAATTACTAGAACAAAATAAACAACTCAAATTACTAGAGCTATTAAAAAATGATTCAATTTATGGTAATTTAATAGAAATAAAAGCGATTGGCACTTACACAATAAAAATAAGTAGTGTTGCCAACATAAAATATTTAATAATATAGTTATTTTTAATGAGTTAGAGGATTTTAAATATAATTAAAGAGATTTTGAGCATAATTAAGATATTCTGTTACCATCCCTTGTACACGACAATCATCCCAACCATTGAGTTATCATAAATTAACAAATCGATGGTTATTTGACAAAAGGCCATAACACGAAAAATTTAAAAATGGTTTTTTTTTATGACATTTGATAATTTATATGGAAAAACTATTTGACTAAATTTCACGATAAAATATGGCTTTTCCCCACTTTTCTATCTCTTCGTTGAAGTGGTATGCAGTTTTTTCTCTCTCCTGAAAAATTTGAAAAATGAGTGTTAGGGCCTTTTGTCAAATAACCATCGATATAAAAATCAAAAATCTATCTATTAAGATTTAAATTCAGATTTACTAATTTGTACATATGTGGATCTAATGACAATTGAAAATTACTTAGAAATTAATTTATCGTAAAGGAATTTATCGTAGATAATTAATCGTAACGAAATCTATAAAATTATATTATTTAACGATAAATTGCCTTATGATAAATGGTCTGCCATAAGTTAAGTTGCTTATAACAAATTTCTGTTCGTACGATAAATTGTTCGCAAACTCATCGCCATTATCAAAAATGTGGATTTTCTTGAGCACACTTTCAGATATAATCATTTTCGAGATACTTTTTTCATGTCAAGTGTACTTCAATATAAGTAAAAGTTTACCTTTTTTTTTTAATTTAGCAGATTTTTCAAAACCAAGTTTCGGCTTTGAATTAAATTAAGAAAATTTTTGACAATAACTTTTTCGCATATATGTATAGAGAGTACCTACCTAAAAAAGTAATAATTTAGAACATCTATTTAAAAGTCTCCTTTTTGGCATGGTTGAAAAGAGAATTTATTAATATTGGTGAAACATTTAAAAAAAAAAAAAAAATTCTCATCTTGATTGCTAATTCTGTCTATTGAATTTCAACACAACGCAACCTCATTTCTTCTCTTTCATTCAAACTCAATTTTCTATTTTAAATATTCCGAATTTTTTATTAATGATGTACCAACTTGTGCCGTTTTTCTTTTTCATTATAAAAATGAGCTTTTTGCAATTTCGAAAATCAAACATTTAGCATATTTCAATTGCCAAAATACACGTACCAACATTTATAAATTTCGCATCGAAGCAAATTTTTTATATTTTAAAGTTTTTCCTCTGTCGTAAAAGTTTCCCGTTTTTTTTTTTTTTAATTTTTATTTTCCTTTCAACTATTTATGGTCTGTGGCACGCGATAAAAATAAATTTAATAATTTTGTAGTTTTGTGGTGGGGCGGGAAGGCTTGTAGAAACTTCATTGAAAAATATGATATGTAATAGAAATTGGAAGAAAAAGTTGTACAAACGTTAACAAGGGATGAAATGTTGAGTATTTGAGTCACGTTTGTCATGGATGATTATAGGTTGTACTATCAAAGCTTTTAATGCAACTATCTAAAAAGTAAATATAGCCAGTAGACGATAAAAAGTTGGTTTAATGTTTTGTTAAAGTTGATAATCCAATACATACACAATTACACATACACATAAAGTATTACTACATATACAGACTGTCGAATTTTTATTCATGGAATTAAATTTTATTTTAAATTATTTAAAATTTTCTAATTTTTTTTTTTTAAATTATTCAAAACTACTAACCCCAATAAAAAATAAAAAAAAAAAGAATATTTTTAAACATTTTCCCATTCAATTATTTACAGGCTAAATTATTTCCTATTTGGTCTACGACCGCTATGGTTTCATTTAACTAATGTCATATTGCATGCGGCTGTTTGCATTCTATTTACAAGGGTGTGCATTGTGGTGGCTGGTTTACGAAAAAATTTTGCGGCAATGGCTGGTGTTTTGTTTGCCGTTCATCCTATTCACACAGAAGCTGTAAGTATTAATAAAATTTCTATAACAGAAATTAATTAATTTGGTAAAACAAACATACCAGGGTAATACACACACACACACACACACAATATGGTGTTGACGTATATTTTAAACAAAACATGATCAAATAACTTCAGTAATGTAAACTGAAGGTTATCGGTTGGGAAATTTTCAATGGTGACATAACAACTAATTAATTATTATAGTTAAGTAAAGAAAATGTAATTTCAAACGTTATTTATAAGGAATTATTTTTAGACAAATTCTGCTTCACCATTCTCTGATGGGAAGAGTTAAGCGTGTTACAGAAATAGTTGAATTTCCAATGACATAATTGTTCTGTGGAAACTTAGTTTGGTAGTTTTCATTTTTCATCCAGTGTGAAACACAGAATTTTAATAGATTCGCTTTAGAAGATGACTCCCTTTGGTTGTTCTTTCGTCCATTCTAATCGCAGAAAAAATTTGTTTCCATTAAAAAAACGTAAAGCATCATAAAATACTTTAACTTCGTTGCGAGATAATGTTTCCACGTTAAGAAAACATATTTCCACATTGAAGGATTATTTTTTCTTAATATCCTGATAGTCGGCATTTTTGTAGGCATTTGCAAAACATTTTCTGCATTTGTTTCCATATGTTTCTGTTGTGTTTCCTTATAGTATTTATCTTGCATAAGATACTTATGAAGATGTTTTGGATTATAAATCAGAAAAACGTAGAAACATTCGATTGTTGACTGATAATAGTACCTGAAGCTTACCCAAATTATAGAAAGGACATTCCATGATGATCGTCGTCATTAATTTTTCTAGCTTTTTTTTGTTTCTACTTTTATTAAACACTGTTTAATATACATATATCGTATTTATGCTTCGCCACTGTTTTTTATTGAATAATTTACATAAATACTCCTACCAATATGCATACCCAATTAGCCAAAATAATATTTCTCTAACCTACTTGTATGTATACATGCCTACATTTCATACATTCATTTCAATTACAGATTATTTTATTACAAATAAACAATGACAATTTATTAACTCTACAACAATGTTACATCCTTAAATACTAAATACTTTTGCAATTAAGGGTTGGAATACACAACACACCCAAACATAGTACCTAAACGAAAAACTAAACAAAAATATAAATACACATAAATGTAAACCAAAAACTCTTTATAAATATATAACAAAATCTCTCTTGAGAGTAACAAAAAAAGGGAAAAGATGAATAACGGAAAGGTCAACGAGCCTACAAAAAAAAAAAAAGGAAAGGAAAGGAAAATGATTTTCCTGTTTCATTTGTTTGGTTTCTTTTCAAATGAAAATTGTTTTGGAAAAAGAAGTAAGGACTAAAACAATGTTTACCTTTTTGTTTCTCTCATCACAGCAATAAAAATATTTTTTCAAAGAAAATAATTTTTTTTTTCGTTTTTTTTTGTAAGAATATTTAATTTTTACACCACTAAAGACCTACTCTAATATACCTTAACTACTACATATCCATAATTCATTTTTAACTAACTATCCGGGATCTGTTGGTCCTTTTTGATTCAAATGTTCCTTATTAAAGTTATTAGTTTATGTAGGTTGATTTCCTGACTTTATGTACGTGCTTGCGAAAACCCTTGGGACAGTTTTATGTTTATAATTCGAGAAAGGCAACATCCTTTTCTTATTTCGATTTACATTCAGTGGTAGAACGGTTGGGCAATAATTTATGTTCAAATTAACTAACCGATGATGTTTCATTCCACAAGTGGAACAATCTACTAACTCTAAAGAATAAACTTTTAGCAATTAATTTTGTTGACATTATTTGTCTTTTTCGGTTAGAATTGTATTAGTTCGGAATCAGTTAAAAATTAATTAAAATTTGTCTTAGTTAAAAAGGATTACACGCAAAACTATATATTTTTTGATTTATATATGTACTAGAATAGATAGATACATATATTGTTGTAGAATTTGGGTGACCCTATTTGGGTGATCGATTGAATATTGTTTTGTATTGTCCATCAAACTAGTTTTGAATAACGGCTAGGTATCTAGTCAATTTACTCATTGTTTTAATTATAATGTAGACAGATCAAATTGTAACGTCGTCTCGACCAGATCGATATTTGTATTTTTGAATATTAAAGTTAAATTGATTAAAGTGAACTCGGGGTTTTAATTAAACGAGGGCGGTTTTAAGGGTTTAAGAAGGTACAGTTTTACTAGTTTCCGTCAATTATATGACATCTTTATGGATAATGTATATTGGCAAAGTTATAGGGAAGAAAAAATCTTTTAAAATCAGTTAGTTATTTGGTACATTTGTAAGTACTATGGTTATGATAAAAAAAATAGGATCACTACTGGATATTCGATTTTATACCCGTATAAGCGTAAGGTATTAGCTAAGTTTGGAGTTTTTAACGCCCATTCCCCTAAATTTTCGATAATTTCATTTCATTAAAAATAAATTTTATCTCCTAAAATACGGAACTATTGTTTGAAGAAACATTTTTTTTTCAGTTACATGATCCGAATATTTGACCGAGGGGCGATCGTTAGGGTACATAACTATCGGCAAAAAATAGTTTTCAAAACAACATGCCAGTTTAAGATTTTTTAAAAATTGGCGGATTTGAGCTTAGTGTTGAAATTACCAGCAAATTAACGCTAAGGCTTGTACAAATCCAATGAAGTAAACATTTTGGATCTATCTCATCGTTTAGTATTTATTTTGATTTTTCAGAATGGAATTTAATTTTTTGATCGGAATTTGATCGTTCCATGTGTGGAGACACAAGCGAAATTTTATACAAATCCCTTGAAATGGTCTCAAAGTGATTGAAAACGTTAAGATTATTAATTTAATGATCAAATTTATGGAATTCGCGAAAAAAGAAAATTTCCTTACCTATCTCTTAGAAATTTGATAACAGTTCCTAAAAAAATTCATATCTCCTAAACTACAGGACCATTGTTCGGCGAACTGTTTTATTAAAGTTAGCTTCTTTGAATAACTATTAGAAAAAAATATTTACCTGACCGTTCATCGATATAGAGAGACAATTCCATAGAAAATAGATTTCAGATGATCCATAGTAAATGTATGGAGATGCATGTAAAGTTTGTGGTTTTTAACGCCCATTCCCTTAAATTTTTGGTAATTTCATTTCATAAAAAAAATTATCTCATAAAATGAGGGACTATTGTTCGGAAATTTTTTTTTAGTTACCTGATTCGAATATCTATGAAAAAAAAATGTGGATCGTTAGGGTGGGACATATCGGTAAAAAATAGTTTTAAAAACAACATGCCAGTTTAAGATTTTTTAAAAATTGGCGGATTTGAGCTTAGCGTTGAAATTACCAGCAAATTAACGCTAAGGCTTGTACAAATCCAATGAATCTATCTCATTGTTTAGTTTTTATTTTGATTTTTCAAAATGGAATTTAATTTTTTAATCGGAATTTAAGCCGTTTTCAGATGATCCATAGTAAATGTATGGAGACGAATGTTAAATTCTACATAAATCCCTTGAAACGTTCACAAATTGATTGAAAATCTTAAGATTATTAATTTTAAGATGTTAAAATATACGAAATTCTGGATAAAAAAAATATATTTTCCCAATTTACTCTCAATATTTTTTTTGTTGTACAGAAATATTACATTTGTTATCAACCCACTAAGTCTTCTTTGAAAATTTTATATCTAATATAAAATAATATATCTAAAAATGTTTTTTTATTATTAAGAATTAAATATATAGATCTACTTATATTAGTTGTTCTGAACCAACGGCTCTTAACATTAATTTTGAATCAGTCGTGGGAGCTAAAAACAATAAAACAACAAACAAGTTGATCCTTAAATAAATAAGAAAAAACTTATTTCCGCTTTCTACATTTATTACACTCTTATGGATTCCATAATATGAAGCCCAACATATATGTCATTCGTAAAATCCAAACAAATAAAATGCATATACATGAATTTATACATTTTTGATGATGTTTCTGATTTAATAAAAAAAAAAAAAAAAAATGTATATCTGTACAGAACACCAGCCCTCCATACACATACATACATACATACATAAAACAAAGTACATATACATAGCAATACATATTACAAGATCGTGTTATAAATTTTTCACGAAAAACAATCTAAATAGTAAATTAGTTGAAGCACAACCATGAGTCCCATGGGTAGAATTGTATTCCTACATGCTGGCCAAAATATACAGCTTTTAGAGAGGGATATGTTATGGTGGAAAGATATCTATATAAATATAAATATGTACGAGAGTATACTGGTACACTGCTGGTTACATACATACATATTATTATACCTATGCGAAAACAAAACAAAAATTTTTACCAAGTTTCTTCTTATTTTTGTTGTTAAGCAAACAATAACTTGTGCTATAATCGTATATTTATTTTATATAAAATTGCAGGTAACTGGAATTGTGGGAAGAGCTGATGTCTTGGCTTGTATATTTTTTCTGGTTTCGTTGCTGGCTTATCACGGGTGAGTATAATGTACTTTTTGTTTGTTCTTGTTCAACGGTTTGTTTATTTTCATATTAAAAATATGCGAGTAAATGGCCTGGTACACTTATCCCTTTTGTATATTTGCCTGTTGTTCTATTTTTTGGGAATTTTAAGCCTACATGTTTTTCTCGTTTAATGTTATTGCCATTGTGTAATTTTATATATATATATATGTATATATATATAGAATTATATCATGTATGTTTTTGGTAAATGTAATATCGAATGGGATCAATTTTTGATAACATCCCCAAAGGCAGAACTACTCTCAGTTGAATTGTGGAGAGAAAAAATACATCGCAAAATGTTTTTTTCTTCTTCGTTTTATGCTTAGGTCAATAATTTGTGACAGTCTATTTTCATGTTATTAGCTGAAATGCTTAAAAAAAAAATTCATTCAATTTGAAAAAAAAAAAAAAAAATTGTAAGAATTAATCCCTTAATCCTCTAGGGGTCGAAAATATTTTTTAGGTCGAGGTAAAAATCGGAAATCTGTATTTAGGTGGCCAAAGCTGTTTTGTCCGGGATATACCTCCCCTGGCTTTTATGGAATTTTGAAACTTGCAGCACCGACAGTAGTAAAGCACAAATTAGAATATTGCCCTCAATATTCAATTCAATATCTACAATAAAATAATAGAGTTCTTTAAGAAGAGACAAAGCTTATTGGAAATAAAAGCTAATCTGTCTCTTTGACTGTAACGAAACGAAAGCCCTTTTACACGACGGTACGATGACAGTAATTAATTTTCTTATACGTACATGATGCTAAATATGAATGTGTGAGAGAATTTTTTTCGATTTTCTATCGAGAAAATTATTCGAACCCACAAAATTGTACTTACTTTAAATGTATTGATTGTAACTACTGTGACGGCCACTTTATTTTGGATGCAAAATTCTGTCATATTAACTACCGCTTTCCTTCGTCATCGTACACTATTGATCTGCAAAACCGGTTTAACGAAGATGAAACGTGTAAAACTGGCCAATTAACGTTGACATGCCAATGAATCTCTCTATCTTTATGCACTTTTAGACAAAAGCGAAACATACGGAAGAAAGTTTGTGCCAAAAGGGAATACTTAGATATTGTATTATTTCTATCATAATTTGCTCTTCCATATACGAGCAAAAATATCAACAACAAAAAATTGTCGAAAAATTAGTGAGACAATTTCCGTATGAAAAAGTTAGACAAAAAACAAACTAAACTAAGAATCCCAAAAAAATATATAGCAAATTATTAAAACAATTTTGAAACTTTATGCCAAAGAATACTTTCTTACAATATTGTTTTGTATTTTGTATGCAAATTTTCTAAAATTCCCTTTTGTTTTCTTTATCCGTGCCATTATTGTTCAGACTTTTTCATAGCAAAGTAAATAGAACTTTATTTAGCTTTAAACTTAAGTGTATATAAAATTGCGAAAATTTTTGAAACAATCCAAACAAAAATAAGCATAATAATATTTACATGTTGTATACGACCCCACCCCCACCACCACCCCTAAACCTCACACTTTTCCCACGTGTAGATTGTGCGCGAGTATATGAAAAGATTTTTTTTACATTCTTTTTATAGGTAATTTTATTTTTTAATAAATTATTTAAATTTAAGGGTGGTGGTTGGGGATTTTTTTTTCCCTTTTGTTATAAATAACAAAAACAACTTAATTAAACACAAAATGGATAAATCACCGACAGAATCAATAACATAATAAAAAAAAAAAAAATAAAATAATAAATAAATAAATAAGTCAAACCAAAAAAGCAACCAATGTGGAGTATCATAAATTAAAAAAAATACAGCAATTTCTGTAGATTTATGCCGCAATAAAATAAACGATTGAACTTTTGAACATTAATACAAACCATTTAAACTGTAATAAGGTTATTATCGATAAAATATAAAATAAAAATAAATATAAATACAAAACATATGTATTTCAATGTCACATTGTCGGTTGGAAAAATAAAATATTGCGGTGTATAATAAATAACCGTAGATTTATTGAGAGTTATAAATATTTCCAAAGAAAATAATCATAACTAACTAGAGAGAAGAAGGTAAGGGTTGTTCCTACATTCATATACCTAAACATTTATATACATACAATGGGGTTATATTTTTCTTTGTGTGAGTAAATTTAAAATCTCGTAAATTATAAACGCGGCTGGTGGAAATGTTGTGCTTTGGCATAATAAATTTTGTGTGCCGAAAATGTTTTGTTTGGTTTTGATTATCACAAGCACATAGATATACCTGCCTACAAACGTACAGGGGATTTTCGCTACTGTATACGTAGTTAGGGTAAGATTTAAAGAAATTATTCTCAACACAGCAATTTAACATTTTTGAAAAAAAAACTAATTTTTAAAATTAAGCGAATATTTTTGACTTAGTTTTTGTAATATTAATGCTAATTTACATACTTTCCGTTATGCACTTCTCCCAAGTAAAATATTAGGTGTTTTTCTCTCGTACGGTCAAGTGGGTCGGATTCCACTTAAAACTGTATGTCTAAGGCATCATTTTAGGAAATAATTGCTAAAAATTGTCGAAACATTACAAATGTTATTAAAAAACATCTGGAGTATGAGGAGTTGTGAAATTTGTCAGTTACATTGTTTTCGAATGAAGTGATGTTAAAAGTATAAAGTTAGAGACTTCCACTGGCTGTACTAAGAAAGGTCTATCAAAACGGAAGCCAAACTATTCACAACTGAAATCTTCTGGCTAATAATTCCATACGATAAATAAATAAATTCCGTAAATATTGCGACGCGAATTTAAATCTAGCAAATGTTTTTTAATTTGCTCTTGCACATCAAATGATGAGTAGCCACCACATAATATTTAGTAGGTAGGTACTGTAAGGATCATTATTATCGTATTTCAGTTAAATCAGTGACGTAGCGTAGATTTTATTTTCAGCCAACTCAACTCTAAAATTCTTTCTATAAGCCGCATAACTCCGTTAATTAATGAAATATTTTTATTTTTTTTTAAAAAAATCTTATTTTAAGGAAAATGTAATTTTCTATCTTTTTGCCTTATAATTTTTTTTTCAGTGTTCTAATAAAATATCGGGAAAATAATCAATAAATTCTTAGAAAAAATAGGAATGCAGTTTATCGTTGCATATTTGAATGATTTTCTCGATATTTTCTAAGAAAACAAAAAAAAATTTATAAGACAAAAAAGATTGAACATAAAAATTGTATTTTAAATAAGATTGTCTTGAAAAAACTATTTTCACAATTAAGAACTCCCTTCGGATTATATTAAGAATTTCAGAGGTACTTTGCATAGGGCAAAATAAAATAAAACCCAAATAAATAGTCATTACTGAGTTAGGCACTGTAATGGTTTATTTCTATCATTCCACCCTTATAAATTGTTTGACCTAGGAACTAATATTGTTGACTTATTAAGTTTATTAAAGAAATATTTAAGATAAAAATCACATTGTTTTTAAAAATCAGGAGTTTGAAATGGTCGTCATATTAGAAACATGGAATGAAAGGCTCCTCTCTCAATTAAGTCGTCATTTGAACTCTCAATGAACCTCAAAGAACATTAATGATGGTTAATAAAAAATATATTTTTAATTTAAAGGGACCACTGTATCAATTTGTCACATTTTCGTTGCATCACCCTGTATATAATATGTAGAGAGGTTTTATTAAACTTACATAGAAAAGTTTCAAATGGAAGATGGAAATTTCAAAGCTTCAGACAAATTAATATATTTATCAACATAGATTTTCATAAAAAAAAATATAAAGCTTAATGTGCAAATAGGCCAAGATATTAAATTGAAAAGCTTTCCATTAAAATTCTTTTTATTCTATATGTAGCTACATACATACATAAATCTGCTTATATGCATATCCATTGCTCGTTTCGCTACATTTATCCCTACATTTATCTACAACTTATCTCAATGCACTTTAACAGTTGAAAAAGGGATAAATTTTCAATCGCTTTAACGAAAAAATAATGTTTATATAAATAAAAGAATGTAGCATTAAAGCGTAGTTAAAGCTTGGGTTGAAATTTTATAGACTAAAAAGTTCAACGTCCTACCGTTTTGGCGCCGCAATCAATTTTTGCTTTGCTTTACCTTGCGAAATATATGAAATATAAAAGGAAAGCTTATTTGGTTTCATGTAGAAATTTTCAAAATTTATTTCGCGTTTTTTCGTGTTTTCTCTACACCTCGTTTTACAACAACAACAAAATAACAATTTTGGTCACTCGAATCGCTCGGTCGTTAGAACGATAACTTTAGAAGGCGTTGAGCTAGAGGCTTGATTTTTTTTAATTGGTTAAAATACGTCTAGCGTTATTGTTAATAAGTAAATTCCACCCACCCCTTCGCCCCCTCTCATACAAGTATTTTTGTAAAACATGTGTTTTGTTATACTAATAAATAACAAAATTTCGAAAAAATTGTGCATACAAAATTGCAGCGCATCTGAAGGTGTAACAGATTATAGTAATTTGTTAACCCTTGTAGGACCCCCCATACTGAATTACAATAGAATGGCAATTTTCTCATCATTCTTATATGAAATGGAAAAAAAATTGTTAATACAAAAAAGTTTTTGTTTTTTGTGTTGTCTACAAGAAGATTACCATATTTGATACTCCGTTAACCCTTAAAGGACCCACAATATTAAATTACTATAAAGTATCCATTTTCTCCATAATTCTTACATGAAATTATAAAAGGGTTGGGAAATGATGGGGAAAGGATAAGAGAAGGGTACGGAGGAGTAGTTTAGTATAAAAGCCGCGTAGCTTTACTTAGCAGCCCTTTTTTTATTAAATTCAATATTTGTTGTAAATAAAAATGGATACATAAAAAAAATGTTTTTTTCTAATGCTTTGACCAAAAAGTTCTAACTTCAATATTTAATGTTATTTTCCAAGTAACTATTTTTAAAATTTAAAACTTCGAATACGAACTGACTATACTTTTTATATTGGTTTAATAGAAAACTTGATATATGTACAGCGAGTAGTGCACATAACCTATTTCCATGTATGTATAGTTGTGTTTTCTATTGGTATATAATATGTGTGATCTGATATGTATTCAGGCTATAACATATAGAATTATATATATAGAAGTATGTCCGTATTGTATGTTGTGAAATCGTATTCAATTCAAAGTCAATTTTATTAAATTTTCCACGTGAATAACATTTTGAAAATACATATATATATATATATTCTCTAACATGTTCGTACATGTTTTTCCATTGCAGTCAACCAGACAATACGGACAATACAACAACTGTGTGGCTTAGTATAGCCCTTGGGGGACTTAGTATGCTGGCAAAGGAAACTGGCATAACTGTGTTTCTGCTGAACTTTACATATGACCTATATAGATGTTGGCCATCGCTTAAACGAACAATTGTCGATGTACGATGGACTGAGGAAACTCAACTATTTTGGCGTCGGATATCAAAAGTGCTTATATCAATGGGTTTACTATTGGCTGTACGATTGGCATTATTGCAAGGATCATTTCCAAAATTTTCACAGCAGGACAATCCGACAGCCTTTCATCCAAATCTGTATGTAAGGTAAGTGATTTGAATGGTGAATTAGTGCAAAACATATTATAAGGTACATTATAGATTATGTCTATATACATATATGTATATCAGGCACGAATGGTTTTTGGAAGTAAGGGAATGAATGCTTCTTTAAACAAATTTCAATTTAGCTTATATAGTACGTTAAAAGATTCAATTTTTTAATGAAAAGACAGCAGAAAAAGTTTTTTTAATATATATAAAAAAAACAAATGACAATCGTTAAAAATCTTTTAATGACGAACTAGATAATGTTTCATTTCAATCAAAAAATAGTTTAGTTAGTTTAGTTAGTGTGAGGGCGGGCGTCGTAAGGCGCCCGAAATTCCTTAGGCCTCTATATATGGGCCCATTAGACATCCCTCTTAATACATTTTATCTCAATTTG
>JANSTT010017267.1:0-17757 GCA_026745375.1 Platyura marginata
CACACCTTGCTATGATTATTTAAACGGACAAAATTTAAATTTGAATTCGTTCACTTTTATTTCCACACCACCTGTATGTAATAACAGGAATTATACGATCACTTCTTTTAAAATATTCTAGATTTGAATACAATAAACAATTAGCCGATATTAAGCAGTATAATTTATGGATCTCAAAAATCAAAGGTTGGAAAAAGTTATTTTGTATAAAAATATTAGTACTATTTGCATGGGGGTTGGACGGGATAAAAGGGCCATTTGGCCATTAATTGAAATATAAAATTAAATACATAATTACTTAAATAGAAATATTTTCCCAAAAATATGCATCTAACACAGCGCTGTTCAACTGGCGGCCCGTGACTTCCTTTTCTGTGACCCGCGAGATTTTAGCAATTCTCCAGCTGAAAAACAGAACATAATATTTTCTATATAAATATATAATAGAGAAGATACTAGATTCTATGTTTCAGCGGTACAATTTCAAAAAAGTGTTTATTTTAGGTTTGCGTGCGCTTACAATAAAGAAAGTGCAAATTCTCTTTTATTTTTTACTCTGCATATTTTACTCGCTGCTATAAAGGAACGACCTTTTTCAGATATGCAGTACATACATATTATATTAAATCCAAATAAAGAAAACGCTGGAAGAAATTTTAAAAATATTTAAAGAATATTATATGTAGGGTACTTGCCCACCAAGCTATATTTACCCTTATGATGTTAATCAAAGGGTATTATAACTTTGGTACAGAGTTTGTAACGTTCCTTAATATTCATAGTAAAAAAAAATTAGAAATAAAGTAAGGACTCTATTGTTTTTGGAGCAAATCGGACAAAATATAGGGGAGTATGTGGTACAGTGTGCACCTTATTTTGATATAAACCATTCATTTACTCAAAAAGTAGTCTTAATGTAGACAAAATTAATATGGCAACAATTAAAGAGAATACAAAAATGAAGACTTAATTCATAGAGCAAAAAGTTCCACGACCTACCGTTATTACGCCGCAATCTATTTTATGTCATTTCTAGGGTTTTAATCATTTGTATTCAATTTACTCAATATTTATATTTGTTGTACATAATTGGCGTAGCCAATTATTTCTTCTTTACTGGTTTTAAATAAGATTGACCCACACCTCCAAAGAAAATGGACAGCGCTGATCTAAAAGATAAATATTATATGTTGTTTTGTGTTGCAATGTTTTGTCTTATGCTTTTTTGGCTATAGATTGGTATTTGGTACTGACTATTGAATAGTAATTTTACAACTGAAATTTCGGAATATATATACATATTTCTCATCTTCTAAACCAAATGGGTCTCAGAGAAGGAATAGATTATGAAAATTTAGTTCATGATCTATGGAATAAATGGGAAAAAATTTAAAACATTTTATCCATATGGATGTAGTCGTAGTGTTAGTACAATTGTTGCATAAGGGCCATGGTACGATAGAATTAAAAGAAAGATAATAATGGACAGAGCGTTCGAATATATGTACGTACATATGATAGAGACGATCAAATTATTGGTGGCGAGGACCCACACTTAAATTAAATAGATACTTCTTGGGGTTTGATTTCCATTATATTTCATTTCAATTTCAATTTGGATTTAGGGAGTTTTTGAATTTCAGATTATTCTATAAATATAAATATATTTGCTTCCTAAAAACGATTTAAAATTATTTTTTTTCTCGCTAAAATTGCATAGCAAAAACCCAAGTATCTCACAAATCACATCGAAAAAATTACACTCCAATTTTAGTTGACCGAAACTTTATATGGAATAATAGAAAATTTTGCCCATTGGATTATGTTCTAACATCATTCATATTTTCCATACCAAGAATTAAAAGTGAGAGTATCATCTATCTAAAGATTTTGAGTCGATTGAAGACTTGGTCTGCGAAAATACACCCGTTTCGGGTCAGAAATCAAAATCGTTAGATAAGCTCAGTATAGAGTAGAAGACAAGGCTTCACAATATGTTTAGTAGTTATATACAATTGTTGTGCATGTACTGTACAATCCAAAGCAATTGATGGAATAGTTTTGTAGATACAATAAGATCTCGATTTGCATTGTTTTCGAAGTTGCATTGTTTATGCGTTGCAAATTTTTTTTAATTTTTTTATTTTTATGTATAAAATGTCGATCTATTTTTAAATCCTTTATTTCAACTTCACTTTTGTGTGTTTGTGTGTAGGCAAATATTGCAACGGCTGATTAACCCATTTCCCATCATCCAATCAAGATGAAACTTGGCACATAAACTCATTGCCAACGGATTCTATCAAATTTTGGGAACCCCCTCCCCCCTCCCCCCTCTAAGAGATTTATACGAAAAACTTTGTTTCTTAAGGTTAGATTTTTATTCGCTATTTATTATATAGATTGTATATAAAGATTGTATTAATGGTATGTAAAAAGAAAACGAAAAATTTAAGTGGAAACTTGAAATGTTATTAACACTTATCGTACGCGACTATCGATTTTGCTAAATAAAATAGACTCAACGAATCAACAAATCGAGGTCATGGTGTAGTTATGTCTGTGTGGGATTTCTCTATTTAGATGATTGATTAGTTATTTAAGTAAATAAGAACTGATTTTTAAAAATAATATTAATTTAGAATTTAGACGTTTTGATCTACGGAACGCTAATTTAGTTTCGTTGTTAAGTTAAATTCAAATTTTAATTAACAAAATAAAATAATTTACACATTTCTTTTTTGCATCATCAATTATTTTATGTTGTCTTTTGGGTGATTTTTCGTTTAGAATTTGAATTTCGTTATAAAGAATTTGAATATAAAAAAATTTGATCAGGATTTCAATGATATAATTTTTGAATTTTTTTTTTCAGCTGACATGACGGAAATAATTTTGGAATTATCAATATCAATTCCACCAGAGCTTCTAATACATATTTATAAAGCAGAAAAAATTCAAACAACTTTAACGGCTATTTCAAATGAAAGACCAGAAGATAAAAATAATATATCAAAGAAATAAAATACAGCTTTAACTTAAAACATAAAATATTCATGTTTGAAAATACGTAAACAACATATTATAACGTATTAAACATAAGAATTAGAAAAAAAAATTGTTCTTTAAAATTGACTGTTAGTATACAATAGGATATGATTAATATTTATTGCGATTAACCCAGCATGAATAATCCGAATATTGTCGGCCTGCAAATCACTTTTTCCAAAATCTACATTTTAATTGATATCAATGTATTACCTATTGTAGTACTATTTTTGGTGAGTATCTACATTTAGAATGATTTTAGTTTTAATGAAATATAGTAAAACATTTGAGAAATAGAGAATTGTAATCTTTCATATGGATGTTGTCAGCATAAGTTAGAGATCTCAAATGGTCTCTAAAAAGAGAACATGTTCTGTTTTTCACACAATCTTTTTGCTTCCACACTGTATTTTTTATAATTTTATTTTTACTCCGATCATTTAATTTTGTTCGGAGTCTCTTCAAATATTTCTATTTAAAAAAAAAACTCTGCATTCAGTTTCAGCTGCTCTTAAGCAATTAATTTATTTGAATGTTAATAGTTGTGATGGGGTGCGACTTATCGATTGGCCCGGCAACCCAATGGGTTTGTCATGCCTGTTGCATAGAGTAAACATTTATTATTGTTGTTTATATACAGTATGAAGACTTCATTTAATAGAAATAATAGTTTTAAAAACATTAAAAATTATTTATTTGTTCAAAACTATAAGTCTGTTTTCATGTTTTTTTAATCGATGGCCTCTATTTATGTGTTTTCAACTTATGGGGTCCCTAACATAAGGCACGATCGACTCAGTGTGGCTTAAGTTCGCATTCTCCTGTTCCTTCATGTTATTATTTTATTAGTCGTTTTGTAGTCATTTACAATTATGACAGCACAGGTAGAAATTAGTGTGATTTGTGTCGTTCTCATTGTTAGTGCAATACATTTGTAGGGTTATATCGATGGCTTAGAGACAATACCCGCTAACTCATTTTTATATACTTTTCAGGAGATAGTAAAAACTTTATTGTTTCGTATAGCGTATTGAGTTAGGGGATGGTCAAACATTGCAAAAAAAAAACAAAATTTTTGTGATAATTTTACCATAGGTGCAGGGTTGCATAAACATCAATTTTATTCAATAAAAAAAAAATCGATAAAAATGAGTTAGCAGGTATTGTATATAAGCCATCGATATATAGATGGAAAAAATATTAAATTATTATATAAAATTGAGTAAGTAATTGACAGTAAAGAGCTTTCTTTGAGTTGTTAAGTTTTTTAAACAGTTATTTCACATTGTAAATTTCAATTTATGTCAGGGGGGGCGTCACAATGTTTGATTTGCATGGACAATCACACCAAAATACTATTAGAAACTATAGTACTTCTGACATAAAAGAAATTCTTTTACTTACCTTTCCTTTATAGATATATGTATGATGTACATTGTACAGTACATATTATGGTTACGCGAATTCCTTTAGAAAATTGAAATTTCAAATATATAAGTACAATAAATTGTAAATTCTATGCGATTACCAATCACGTAATACATAAAAAAAATAATTCATTATTGCGTATAATATTGTCTTTCAGAAATAGATACTAATTTGCCAAACACATTACATACAAATAACTGTGCAAAGTAACTTCACACAAAACAAACCTAAACCTACATCCATTCTACTATGTCACACACATGGATGGTATGATTTAATTTTGGAAGTAAGTCTTCAACCTACTTTTGTTTTGCATTTTTAACATATTCATCTCACAGATCACAATACACTTTTTTATGTAACACCGAAATAAATGTTGATATTCTAATTAAAACGCCCACAATATTTTATTAATTGTAAAACTTTTCTTTTTTTTTCTTTAATGTAAATTTATCATCTTCCATCCTTCCAAACAGAATCTTTTCGATTTTTTTTACAAAATAATCGTAGTTAACACATTACTGAATTTCAATCTTCACATTTTTTTTTTTTTTTTTGCTTTGTTTTAAAGAAAATCGAGAAAAACAGAATGTTCAGAATTGTTTTTTGTTTGTTTGTTTTATGCAAATATTGATCTGCTCTTTTTTTCTCTTTATATCAATTATTATACAGGCAGCCCATTTAAACTCACTAACGCACTTAAGTTGGGACATTTGTCTAGTTTGCCAGCGTCTATTTGAAAATCCTTTGGCACACGACGCCAATTTTGCGCATCGAAATAGTAAAATGTGCCCCGTTCAATGGTACCATTCTTTTCGTAGTGAGTAATGCCAGGTACTCGGGTTATCCAAACTTTTTCCTCTATGTGATATCGCCAGTCTCGATTATGTCTAAAACAAAATTTCTGTTATTAGTTCTGTCTGTTCACAAACAAATTGGGGAGGGAAAGGCTACCATACGCCACCGTTATCTTTTTAGTTTAAGTTTAAAACTTATCGTTTTTAATAAATAAGGAAGGACCTTTCAATGAACTTTGATCCTGATGAAATTGTATGGCACCCTTCATCGGCCTTCTATTATTTATATCATTTAAGTAATCATTAATTTGCTTAGGAACCGTTACGGTAGGGAACTGTTACGGTCCTCGTACGTTCTCGATCGAAAATTAATTAAATTAAAATTTTGTTTCTAGCTCTTTTCGTGCATGCTTCCAAATTTTCTAAATAACTTTACACATATTTGGTCAGAGGAAATTAATCAGTACTTCAATTCTTGTGTTCTTTGTTATCCAACAGCTGCTCAGTAGAGTCGGTTGAGAGAGCAATTGCCTGATACAAAAGTTCATAATCTGGATGTTGTGATGAGCAATACTCTAACTTGAAATGATTATGGCTCCCTGAAATCCCTTAGAATGTCGAGTTCCTTCATTGCCAAACCGACCAAATGGCTTAGTGAATCGAGTGGTTGCCTTTAAAGCGGGAGGTCCAAATCAGACTGGATTGAAACACGAAAATGTTTTCTCTCTGATATGTTGAGATGAATCTAAGGTCTAAATAATTGGATTATCTCAAGAATGGCAATACTTAAAAGTGTCGGTGGAATGGCGAGCATTTGTAAGGTTTCATTAAGAAAATACCTCAAGTGCTGCATTTTCACAAAAAGAGATTGCCATATCAACTAAGAAATCTTGTTACATTAAAAAATAGCTATAGACCCAAAAAGTGGTCTATGCTGAAGGCGCATTAAGGCATCGCCACCTTACCTAACCTAACCTTTATCCCTAAAAGCGATAAGTTGAAACTAGTAAAAAGCTTGATTATATCGTTGCACTTGAGCGGGTCTACCATTGCTCACGGAACCAGAATATGGAACTCGCTTCCACTTGACGTGAAGCAGATCGGCTCCCTTCGGTTGTTCAGGAAGAGATGCCTTGGGTACTTTAGCGAACAGTATATTCCTTATTCCTTTCTTTGGCTTCATTCTATCCCTCTACTTCATCTTCTTTTCCCCCTATCATTATTATTAATTTACTTATTTCTTTATTTATTTGATTACTTGTTTATTTGTTTAATCTTGCATTTGTTTAAAAAAAAAATCTCAAATTCAAAATCGATATCTTATGTTAACTTAAATATGTATTTTTTACATAATAAATTGAATTGAATATGGGAAGGAGTAGGTATTGTAATTTAATCAGAAATGTATTATTAAAATCATGTGTTAACTTACAGTTCAGCAGCTGCAGCAAGTTGCATAACATCACCAAAATTTGTGTAAAACAAAAAGAAGAGCAAATCGTCTTTGTATTTTTTTAAAGTCAAAGTGGCCAATTTGTCTCGTATTGTCATATTAACCAAATATTCTGGTGGAACATGAAAATCTATATCTTGCGGACTAAATTGATTGGACATTTGTTAAAATATGATTTTCATAAAATGTTTTTGTTTACTATAAACAAATATTACCGACAAGGTTGATCCGAAAATGGGCCACCAAATGTTGGATAGAGGTTTTCTTGTGAATTTAAATTTAAACCTAAACCAGTCAGATCTTGTCCCATAGCCAGTGTTACTAAATTTGGATCTGATTCGGCGGCTCGAATAAACGTCAGTAACCCAACCATACCGAATTGATTGTTAACCATACTACCGGGTATGTTTGTGACTTTACCTATAAATTCAATTTTATATTTGATTTGGACATTTGTGATATTAAAAAAAATTAAAATTTACCATCAGGTGACGTTTGGACTCCCCTTTTAAAAGCTTTATCATTCACAGAAACTGATTCAGTCTGAAGATCCATTCCAACATTGGCAGCACCACCAGGACCCTTTTCAGCACCGTCATGTCCTCCTAAACTATTGCCAACCATTGAACCATCTGTTATTTGTGTTCCAGGCAACGCAGGAAAATCTTCACTGGACATTGTAAATTCTGATTGTTCGGCCGTTGGCTGTTTCACCATACCAACTAAAGTGCGCACTATTAAATGGCATTCAAAACAAAATTCCAAGAAAAAAAAAACACTAATTGTTACCGTATGGTTTACTTCCGGGCGGTTGAAGTGCATTCGGCTGAGGTAAGGAATCATTTCCTCTTGCGTTCGTGAGTGATGGAAATTCGGAGAGATCAAGTAACGGTGGCGTTCCCGTATCGCCTGAATTTCTTCCAAATACCGTATGTAAGCTATTAATACCGTTCCCACTTTGGGCACCATAGCCTCTCGACTGCATAAACGAGCCCATTGATGACTAAATATATAAACAAAGTTTGTAATCTTCTTTGACCTAAGTAATTGATCAATTTAAAATTACCATTGGCCCAAGACCTTGCATTGGTCTTCTATCTGCGAACGCTCGTTGTCCAAATATGCTAGTTCGTCCACTGCTTGAGATCTGAGGGGGTCCACCACTGCTGCCTGATAATTGCACACTCCTACTTGGTGATAATTGCGGTTGTTGTGATGGTGCATAATTTGTATTACTTTGGGGAAACATTCCCGATGTTGGGGTGACATGTCCTGATAACGAACTACCACCAAATCCAGTACTTGCTCGGTTACTTAACGACGCGCTTGCTATACTTCTAGGAGGCTGTTGAAAATTTAAATTTGCCATAACCTAAAATTCAAAGAAATTACGATTAGTTCTAAATAAGTTGTTCAAAACCATTCTTAACTTCTGTGTTCTAGGTTGTAACAATATTACTATAGATATAGATAGAATTATACAATTCAAAGCTCAGAAGGATCTTCAATACATACTTACAAATTGATTTTTGAATTCCCAAATAGAATTTACATAGAAATTGTACATTAAGCCTACACTATTCATTGCTTAAGGAATTACTTTGTATATTTATAATTAGAAATCTTTTACATGTCGTTTGCATTTCTAATTTTCATTCCTCTGAGGCTGACATTAAAAAGTCATTGACCAGTTATTCAACTTTAAATACATTAACTTAATCTGATTCTAACTCAATATACTCTTGAAGAGGCTTAAACTTCTCATTTTGGATTTTAAAGTTCGAGTAATTACACTTAGATTTTTATTCAGGTCCAGGATAATATTAAATCAAAAGTTCAAAATTAAGTAAAAATTTACGTGAATTTTTCGAGTCTAGATTCGATGCTTTAACACTGAAGCGTGTTCCAGTCAATTATTTTGGATTTATAACTGTTCTAAAATGGTTAAATTTTCTAAACATCGTAATATTCCCTTAAGCCATTTGGGCCCAATTTTCCTTCTTTCGGCCTAGTTTTGGATTTAAATTCTAATATGTCGTCTGTACGTTTTATGTAGCAAGTATGTTTTATCATCCACACTTATAAGTTTTCTTATATTTTATGACGAATTTCAGTTTAAATAAAATCAGCAAATACAATTTGCTCTTCTTTGTTCAGTGGGCTTTTTGGTGTCATCTCTAGGTTGTTCTATTGCGATTTTTGTTCTTCTTTGAACTGCACAATATTTAGTATCAGATTTTTTGTAGTCGTTTTGCTATAAACTAGCTTATATATTTAGTTTCACTGCCGCCGTTGACATTAGTTTTGTAACATAATTTTGGGAAGTGCCATCTGATTAGTCCATGGTACTATTTCTTTACTATATATCTACGCCTTCTTCAATAGTGGATTATACATTTGAACAAAGCCAGGCAATGCCATATTTAGAAATTTATTTTTGACAAGAAGGGCTGATAAGATATTACTGATCAACTGGCAGATTATTCCAGCTATCATAATTTTTCGGATCATTGTAAACACAGTTCCTGAAATGTAGTAACTCCCCTATATATTCTTGCCTGGTCACTTAATCTCTTGTAAATCAATTCATGTCTTATTGTAGAATGTTAACCTGAAATCTCGTAGATAAAACCCACAGAACCTATTTGTAAACCTATAGTCTTTAGACACTACTTATAACCTATGTAAAGTGATTATTTTACTTATCGCTATCTTGTTAGAAATGATCATTGAGTAATTTTCTTTATTTATTTAGAAATTAGTAAGTTCACATAATTCTGGTTTAAACAGATGGTTAGTTTCCACAGAAATATATTAACAGAAAAAAAAAGCAACAAAATATGCCTTCTTACATTATAAACTATTTTTTGAATAAATAAGTCATAATGCAGAAGATTATTTGAATTATTTATTATTGTGATTAATTATGAATTTAACATTTTTGTTCTGTCAGTTCACTGTGAATATTCTATCGCCAATATATTAGTTTTTGTCCTTTTTTTTACTAACCACATTCATGCCAACTCTTTATGTGCCGTCTAGAAATTTTTAGATTGATATCAGTTCTGATACATATAGTTCATTAGTATTGTATCAAGTCTCAGTGCCATTGTAATTGTTTAGCTCCAGGAATACAGAAACTTTGAAATGCACCATTGGATTTGGAACTTCAAAAATGTGATTGAAACATATATGTATGTGTATTGTTCGTTTAATTGTCACTACTCTATCTCCGTCAATAAGAATAAGTTGTGATGAGCCGTAATCAATGGTTTCGGTGTTGCAAAAAATAAAAAAAAACCAAGCAAGGAAAAATACATGCTTCCGCGGAGCATAAGGACTAGGCAATGATGATTGAAATTTATAGATTACAGAGAGTCTGTCACCGTCAGTTTTACTTACTGTCCATTTTTACCTAGCAAGTCTTTAAAAAAATTTCATATTAGGTTACGTTGACAAAGAAGTACATGCGGAGAGTAAATACGAAAGTTACAGCAGCGTCTTCATGGTGAAGGAGTTATTGCCAAAGAAAATTAGAAAGAAACTTTACAGATATAATAGTGTCCAAAAACATTTTACAAAATATAACCTTTTAAGATTATTGACAAACAATTTAAAAGAGTAATTCAGTAAAGTATTTGTAGATAGCAGTCATAAATAAAAGCGATACCAAAAAATATCTATAGACAGAACTAAGGGTACCTCCAATAATTGAATTATTTATTATACAATAAATTTGCTGTTTAAATATTTAGCATTATATAAAAAAATCTATTTACCAAAAATATCATTTTCTATTGGTGCTTAACCACACGGGCAAAGCGTCATTAAAATTTATTGCACAAAGATGGTAAAAAGCACTTTAGTTACCTACCTAAAGAATAATGATATATCAAAGATCTCATCCAAGAGTAACTGCTCAAGAACACTGCCACATAACTTGTCAAATCACATCCACTAGGAACAAAATCTATTCCAACAGGAACCATCAAATGGGGTACACAAAACAATAAACAAAATATTGGTTTGACCACTTTCTTCGTTGCTCTTCTCCCCGTTTTTCAATGGTTCACTAAAGAAATGTCAAAAAGTTTTTTTTTTCTGGCAACAAAATTTCAATTGTAGTTTAATCACAAAACAACCACTCGAAATTGTTTTTTTATCACACCGTTAACTATTGGATATATCTTCAATTCGTTTATAAATTTCACAATTAATGAGAAATGCAAAATTTGTCTGCAAAATGTTAATTGCGATTTCTTTTCTCAGCCACATAAACTTCTAAACAAAAATGGCAGCCATATTACTTCAGCAAGCGGAACTCCAAAGTCAGCAGAGTAACTGTAAAAAGACAGTTTTTTATTAAAAATCACTATAAATGATTTTTGATAATTGTTGATATTAACAAAATTATTAAAATTATATGTTTGCATAACGAATTATAATATTTACTTACATTAATTAGCTTGTTTTCTTTTTATCGCCATATATTTTTCACACAAGAGATTTCTGCTGCTTTTACACGAACTTGCATTAAAAGTATTGTCAGTTAGTCAATGTTCTTTCGGGAATGTTTGGAAAACGACAAATTTAAAAAATGACATTCTAATGTTTCTGCACATCTAATACTTCTATTGGAAATCGTTTATTTTAACAATTAAGCATACAAAAATAATTAATTTAATCAAATAATTAGATATATATATAAATATAATATAAGGGTTATACACAACCAATTATGTTCAACTAGAGACTGATGAGATTCTATTCAAAATAAAATATTATTTTAGTAATTTTTATCAACCGTTTTAATTTTTATAATTAAACAGTTATGTTAATTATAAACCATTTATATATTATTTGATTGCTTTTGGTTAGATCTGACAATATGGCAACACCACATTCAAAAATCATATGATCACGTGGATTTTGAGATTAAAAAAAATTAAAAAATAGGCTTTGACCACCTACTTGCGGGCGAGAGGCGAAAGCACGTGACAAATGTCACATTTTTTTTCACTTGACGTCATTCACAAATCATATGATCACGGAGAAAATCTTTTATCGAACGACGGGTGGACGGAATTACTTTTTTTCGTTGGAGTCAGCATACGCAGTCCCTCTCCCAGTGTTTTAATTCATATTTTAGTAAGTTTAATTTCAAGTAAATTATTGTTTTAAAGCACTTAAAAACGCGAAAGCTTTCACAATGGCTCTCAGCGATGCAGACGTACAAAAACAGGTATGAAGGTGTTTTTTTAAAACAATTTTTCTACCAAAAATATTTTACTTTTGTTCTTCTGTCCTAATTTTGATCAATCTTTGACAATTTTACATTATATTTTCTACTCATAATATTTTCTACTATTGCAAAATTTTGTTTAAAAAAATATGCAATTTGTGGAAAATCTATTTTTAGCTTTGTCACATTTTTTCATTTAATACTTGAGGAAATTCTATAATTGTGTCTATATTTCATTGCCAGGAGATTATATGTTTAATAAAAATACTAGAACTAGATATTTATCAATAAAATGAATGGCTTAAAATTGTCATGTGAATAATTTTTTTTTATTTGAATGAAATGACCCTGATAGTTTTCATCTTCTTATTCTTCGCCCTTATCAATCTCGTTAAAATAGAACCATTTTTCATATTATTTTTAATATAATTTGTTGCATTTATCCCTTTACATCTGTGCAATGTAATATTTTGCAAAATTAAAAATTTGGTAATCTTCAATCACATGACTAAATGACAGTGTATCGGCGCCATAGTAATTTTTCACATTTAAGGCTGGTGCCGAATTACACATAAAAGTTGATTGTAACAAAAACATTTTTGGATGTAAATTTTTTTTTTAGAGTTTCTTGTAATAATAAAAGAAAAACTAAAAATTACCACTTCATCATTGAAATTTTAGAAATTTTCTTTTACATACTTAGTAGTTACATAATAGCACCCATTTGGGTGTGAAAAAAATTAATTACCAAAATTGATATTTTATGAATTATCAATTACCACCATACCTAAGGCATGGGCGATTCAGTTTCCCCTTGAGTAAAACGCCCCCTTATAAACGAGGATTCCTAAATTGAAAATTTATTTTGCACATTCTAAATAACTTGTATACCTTTTTTGTGCACTGCAGTATTCTCTGTGATAAACTTTTGGTGTTTTCTGATAGTAAGACTGTTTATCTATGTATTTAAAAACTAGGTATCTGTGTTCATTTTATGTTATATCTGGAGTTCCGCTAAAATCGATCCTGGGGTCTATTTTTAAATATCCACAATTTTACAAAAAATTTACAATATCAAGACTTTTCCAATTTATCAACTTAACGGTATCTTTTAGTCGATTAAGTTAATAAATGAGATTATTGTAGTCAAGAAAATACAAACATTTTTTTCATAACATTTGTTTATGTAATTAATTTTATGAGCTTTCAAATCATCAATGTAATGTAATGTAAAACAATCCTAGACATTAAATATTTTTCCTTTTTATATTCTATGTTTCTCACCAACTAAAAACACCTACGAACTACGAATCATCTATCTAAATTTTCAATTTTTTAAATTCTTTTGCAAACATTTTCATTAATTTATTTCTTATTTTCACCATCAGCCCCCATTTAAGCTCAAAACTTAGATCCATTTAAATATCTCAAGTTGAGCCGTAATTTGATGGGAATAGAAATATCTAGATGTGTTTATGGTGAATTAGTCTTTTTAATTTCCCAAAGAAAAATTTTAGAAACAAATTTCTGTTTCTGTCAACAAATTTCGACAACATAGCTACGATTGTTCTCCACACTAATCCTTTTTTCTTTAAAATACAATTTCAGATCAAGCACATGATGGCTTTTATCGAACAAGAGGCCAATGAAAAGGCTGAAGAAATCGATGCCAAAGCCGAAGAAGAATTTAACATTGAAAAAGGTCGTTTGGTCCAGCAACAGCGTCTTAAAATAATGGAATATTATGAGAAAAAAGAAAAACAAGTTGAGCTACAGAAAAAAATTCAATCTTCTAACATGCTTAATCAAGCTCGCTTAAAGGTATTAACTGATGGATAGAAAAAAAAGGTTTCAACGGAATTAATTTGATTTTTTCTTCTAAAGGTACTAAAAGTACGAGAAGATCATGTTGCGAGTGTATTGGATGAAGCCCGTCGTCGTTTGGGTGAAGTTACAAAAGATTCTACAAAGTACAGTGACATTTTGTTAACTTTAATCATTCAGGGACTATTTCAAATAATGGAACCTGAAACATTGATCCGATGTCGTCAAGCCGATGTACAATTAGTGCAATCACTTTTGCCTAAAGCTGCTGAAGAATATAAAAGCAAAATTGGCAAGGATGTTTCATTGAAATTGGAAACTGACAATTATATTTCAGCCGAGGCATGCGGTGGTGTTCAATTGTCTGCATTACATGCTCGTATTAGGGTAGGTTTTTTATCATTTCAGTATACATACGAATCTGTTAGTCGTTCCGCACTGGTGTGGGTTTGACTCTTAGCTGTTGTAATTGTCCGGACGGATTTTTACAGTGTTAATTAGTTTGGCATGACGGTGTACAATATCCACTGCAGTAGAATTCATACATTTATAAATAGCTATAGATTCTTTATGCTCTAAAGCTAAAGCTAAACTGCATTCGATAATTCAATTAGAAAAATTAAAAAATGGCATAATAGGGTAGGTTGAATGTGGGCATTTTGTAAAACCAGAACAGATCTTAGGCTTTTCCTTAAATGAAATTATGAGCTGTATTAAAGAATGAGGGATCTCTGAACATTAAAGAGTGTGAATAAATATCGGAATATGAAGGTCTCCCTTTTAAGTCTGTCATTAAAAGTTGCAACAGAAAAGGTGGTTCAGATTATGTAAAGTATTTGTATTGTTTAAAAAGTTCGGTATCTATAAACTTACATAGATCAGTTTGTTTTTGAATATAGTTTCTGAACGATTTGAAGATCTGAACATTTTGGGCTCAAATGGGTTGGACACAATAGACCATTTCAAGGTCTTAACGTTGGCCGATCTTGACTAAAACATTAATATCTTCTAACATCTTGTAGTCATCTCATAGTTAGTAGTGGTGGTGGTGACCTATGCGCCTCATCTAGGGTCCATAGCGTTACCTCTTGCAGTAGCCTACGTCACCCTTACTACGATTGCGATTTGGGAATTGTACTCCTCGAGCTCGAGTGCACAGATTTCCATGGCGAATCTTATGAGTTTTCCCATCTTACATGCCGAGACCGCTCTCAGATTGTGTAAAAAGTAGTCTTCTAAAGTTTTGTGCATTGCACTCGCAAGGGCGGGGGGATGAACAGAGGAGATGCTCTAGTGTTTCTTTAATTCAGGGTTCTTAGTAGTTCCTACACAGGTCAGTTTAAAATCAGACCGATTCTGCATGTATGCTCTTCCTTAAAACAGTGGCCATCTCATAAGTGGACATAATAATTTAAAAAAAAAATCAACAAAAACTGCTAACATTTCTTCTAGGTACCCAATACATTGGAATCCCGCTTAGAGTTAATCTCTCACCAATTGGTGCCTGAAATTCGTCAGGCATTGTTCGGCCGTAATCCAAACCGTAAATTCACGGATTAAATTCTACAAACAGCAACTGTTCTCAAAAAATTATGAGATAAAAAAAAGTTTTTATTTATAGTATATATCAGCATCTTGTATCTAATGTCAGTCACTGTAAGTTTAAAGTATATACAAAAAAAAAAAAAAATAATATAAATTTAAAAAAATATTAAAAGATATGATAAAACACATTCCTTAAAATATTTATGTTCGAAATCGAACCAATCCATCCTCTGTAATAAGAAAAAAAAAAAAAACAAAATTATTGTTCATGTAATTCTTGTATAATCAACCTAAAGCCATTTGTAAACTAATTGAAAATTTGTTAATTTAATTATTTGTCGTGATGATCGAACTCAGTTCTTATTTTTATAGCAATTAAATTAATCATTTGTTTTCAGCATCTTGCTTTGTTTACACCAATTTTCTTTGATATACTTTCTGGGACAATCTTGTATATCACACATTATTTTGAATGGCAATGAATTTTGCTGAATCTAAAGCAAATAAATAAATTATGAATTTAACTGCTATAGAAAAAAATCCAAAAATTTATTCAAAAACTTTAAAACAACTGAATGTAAATTCGTGTGTGTATTTACATTATTCGATGTTTCAATAATTGTGCAATTCCCCCTGACAATCGCCTTGAATATTGTAATTACACTATTGTTTTTCGATGCTTCTTAATCACGATCAACATTTGGAAAAAAAAATAAAAAAATTGTTCAGTATTTTCGTTATGTAGAATTTTTCCCTTTCTTCGTTGTTGATGTTAAAAACAAAATTTTTTGTGCATATACATTTTATTGATAATAAATAATAATAAATATATTATTAATATGTAATTGTAACAAAGATGTATTAAACGGGCAAAAAATATATTTATAGAAATTATACATTAAAAAAAATTATAACGCAAAAAAAAAACAATAAATACATAAATAAAACATTTATTATAATTATATTATACCACACACTGTATGAATACATTTTTAGATAAATAAATAAATACAAAACGGTAAGTGGGAAACATCAAATTTGTTCTTAATATATTGATTCTATTAAATATAATATTACAAGAAAACAAAATTATATATTATTATTATTATAGTTAACGGATGCAAATTACCATAATTGTTGACGTAATCAAATATGGTGTAAATAATGTATAAGTGTGAATAAAAATTAAATAAAACTTGGGGATGTGTTATTTTGTTTGTTTCTTTTTTTTTTTAAATATCTGAAAGTGTGGATTCATACATATGTAGGTTCACTTAATTCATTTAATTTAATGACAAATCTACTAAGCTTGACTGTCAACAGAGATGTAAAAAAGGGGGAGTTTTAGTGGTTAAATTCTCACACCCTCCCCTTTACATTTGTGTAATAGTTTTAAAAACATAAATTTTAAGGAACTAGTACAAAAAGCACAATTGAAACAAATCCCCAAGTATCTTGTATCAAAACTACAGTTAAAATAACTCCCGATTTATGTTAGGTACTTCAAATATCTATCTTAAAAAAAAATTGAACCGCCGTTCGTTAGGGTGGTACTTTTTTTATAGAGAATAGCTTTAAAAACCAATCAGTTTAAAAAAAAATTTAAAAGTCGGGAGATTTTAGTGCTACAATCAAATATTGTGGCTTGTACACATATCTATTGGATCTTGTAGATATCTACGTTTATTATGAATTTTTTCAAAATAAACTTTCGTAATGGAGACTCCAATCTTGGTAAATACAATTAAATAAGTAAATTTGTCATAAATGCCTATAGTCTTACACCAGAAGAATCAGCAATGTGAATAAATCGACAAATCCATTTTTTTTTATTATTGCTTTACAGGAAAGATGAGATCAAACATCAACAAAAATCATCATCCTCAAAATTAAAAAAATTACATTATGTTTCGAACTTCAAATTTTTCTTGTTGATCTCAAGTTGAAATATTTCCAATATTTATTTGGATTCAGAATCCTTGTAGATAAAGATCTTATTTATTGGCAAATTTTTTAACCTCATCACGCGTGCATTATAATTTCGTTAAAAAACAATGAAAATTGTACAAATCTTTACTCGAAAAAAATCCTAGGTCTTCCGTTTAAATTCAAATAGAAGGCCTTATAGAGTGTCTTATATTCGAAAAAACTAAACAAATTTTGCTGGCCTATAGAGTGGTTATATATCCAAATGCAAATAAAAAGCTCTTTTAACACATACCTAACACTTCTCAGTCGCTTATAAAGTGATTTATTTGCAATGAGGTTCATACCGTAAAATATTAAACACAAAAATATGTTATTTTCAAAATTATGACTTTTTCGCTCTTTCAAATACAAGACTTAAGCTGCAGGCAGAATGCGCCGTTCCGTTCCGTTCCGCTCCGATCCGTTCCGCTCCGTTCCGTTCAAATTTAACA
>JANSTT010017268.1:0-17754 GCA_026745375.1 Platyura marginata
TTTTTTTTCTAAATCAGCTGTATGTAAAACTCAATTTACTCCTAAGTGAACTTAAGTTGTTTTAACTTGAGACCACATATGTATGTTTGATATGTATAAACAGATAATAAATGTTGTTTGTAGGTATGCATAAAATGTTTATTGGCATCATTCCACTGATTTTTATCACAATTCGATATACATACATAAATTTATATATGGATATATAGTCGTATTGCACATAGATATTCTGTGAATTACATTATTGATGTATATACATATGTACATATCTAATTATATATCTGTATGGAGATAAACACGTAAACACAATCATTTCTAACCATCAGCCATAGATATAAAGGAATGTAATTTTGAATAAATGGCTATTCGAACATTTAGATAATAACATCTCTAATAGATTCGTATACGTTAATGGTCAAGTTAATATTCTAATTACATTATACATATTTGCTAGAGTATAAAAAGTTTTTTTTCACCAGGCAAGAACGTTTCAATTTTAGCATTGATCAGCGTTTTGTAAGAGAAAGCTCCCATAAAATAGAAGGCTAATGAAGAATAATTTTATTACGGTTTTTAATTATATTCGTATATAGTACATTAACAACAAAAAGTTTTACAGTAGATATAATAGATTTGTATAAGTGGAATATAGAAAATTACAATAACATCAACTTTTAGTTGAAAGGGAAACGGTTAGGCAACAGTTGTCCGACATTGATTGCAGTTATGTTTAAATTTATAAATTGATTGCTATAAGTGGTAGGTATATTTTCATCATCATCATCATTGTTATAACAGAATTTGATTATTATATAAAATTTGATAATTTTTTAACCAAAAATTAAAAATAAATTTTTACATTAAACATTAAATGGTTAAGCGAAAATTTCCTTCGTAATCATTACATGCAGATTTAGTTATGTGATGATGCAATCTTAAAATTTCATTCAATATATCGATAGCTTATATACATACATACAATACCCGGTAACTCATGTTTACTGATTTTTTTTCTATTGCATGAAATTGATGCTTATGCAACTCTGCAGCTATGGTAAAATTATTACAAAAAGTTCGTTTTTTGTTTGGAATGTTTGACCATCCGCTATACAAAATAACTTTAGTTTTTACTCTCTTCTGAAAAATACATAAGAATGAGTGATGAGCGGGTATTGTATATAAGCCATCGATATGAGGCTTGCATATTCAGCAAAATAACTGATAACATTTAAGATTTTGAATATTTTTAAACGGAAGCACTCATTCTGTTACATGATTGCTGGATTCCTGACTGCTATTTATGTTTTTATAAAACCACTTCGAATCTTCTTGGGCACAATGTTGTTACAGCCTATTCCGTGGGACTCATCATTATTCATAAAAGCATTACGACTCCTCTTGGGAACAATTAGCTAATACTATATCTATATTCTATATATATAAAAAAATCAGGAAAATAGAGGGATTATCTATCTATAGAATATGTTCGTTATTCGGTTAATCTCAACAAGCTCTATTTGAGCCTTCTAAAATTAAATTAATTATAAGTTGTGGCTGATTTTTTATATTTTATTTTTTATTCGTTTTTAGTAAATTCCTTATATCATAAAATATATGATTTATGTATTGTATAGGTAGATAAATGAACCAGATAAACCCTCAAAATATTACCGTTACAAAACAGTTTATAATCCAAACAAGAATAAATATCAAAACCCAAATAATATGCCCAATTTCATTTTTATCGACGTCTTTATTGAAAATTCAGAATAATTTTTTTTTCTCTTCTTATTTTTGAAGAAAAAAAATATTTTTCTTATTATATATTTATTTAACCGAATATAATCTTCAGACAATTCATTTGACCCTATTATTTTTCCATGGAGCATGAAAACACCCCTGATCGAGAAAATTCAAACAGATTTTCTTGTGAACTTAATAAAAATGTAATCCTTGAACGAATTGTGTTGTGCCGCATTGTGACATAACCTTGTATTCAAATCATGGTACTAAAATTCTATTTGGTTGGAAGCCAAAACATAATAGAATATAAATTGTCTTTTATGTTACAAACACCAACAAACAAAATATTTTCCAATTTTGTATATGAAGTGGCAAAAGAAATATAAAAATAATAATATCAGAATTTTTTTTTTTTTTTTGTAAATAATAGTATAGTAATATTTATAAATTTCAATAAAAATTCAGAACACTTAAAGGAACTTCTGAATGTTTGGGTTAATGGTGTAATACTACATATAACAATAAATCACATTCTTTAAGTAGGGAAATAAAATTCATTTAATAACTTGTGGTAGGATCACTTAATTCCTGAAATTATGTATTCATTTTGAGAGAGTTTTGAAAGTACATATTATCGGTAAGATAAGGAAATATTTTAGATATTTAAATTGAGTAAGTTATTATGTTAAATAAAATCTTTATTTATCATTTATCTCAACTATCCATTTGTTTCCTTCAACCAGGCCATAATATAGAACTCAATGAACAAGGCAGAACCAACAAAGTCACTCTCTACAAGGTGGCTAGACGAGTTAGCAAGGAAGAACGGGCATCCCCCCCGTTTCATAAAACCTGAGCTCTTCTGTGGAATCGGAATAAACACAATTCGAGGAGAACTGAAAAAGGAGGACAAAGAAAGAAAAGCCAAACAATGGAATGAACTTTCTAAGATAAGGCAATCCAAAATACTACTCGGGAACTATAACCGAAAGGGTTATGAGGCTAGTATATGAAGCAGCAAAAACAGGTTTAGGAAGCTAACGGGATTTTTGACAAGCCAATGCATTCTGAAGGAACACCAAAGAAAGCTAGGTCTGCCACATGCAGGTTCTGTGAAGAACTAGAAGTAACCCCCATACATCATCTGCAAGCTTAATTCTCAATATAATGCACAATTATGAAATGCACAATAAAATAAACATTTGCTTCAAAATTTTAAAACTATCCAGATATAATAATATTTGCAAACTCTAGAAGTCTAAATCTGATCTAGTCTAGATCAAATCACCATTGTTGCACTTACTGATTTACAACCAAAACTTCAAGGCCATAAATTGACAGGGTACTTAAAAGCCTGTCATTGTTATAAATTAAGATACACCCACCCCAATATCAAAAGGGTTTACGTTGTTGATTTAGCACAATTTGTATTACATTATAATAAAAAACTAAATTTTCTTTCTGTTTATTTGTTTGATGTTTGCCCCGAATGCGTTCTCAATTCATTGACCAATACACCACAGCAACAATATTTTATTTAGGTTAATTAAAAGAAAATGTTTTTATTATTTTTATGATTTATTATAAAGAAGGGCAAGGGGTATAAAATTAAAATCTGCTAAGATTTTCATTTCTTATAAAGTTTATTCAATCTTGGTCTATTCCATTTCCAAAACATTTGTGACGCAGTCATTTTACATAAATATACTACGTGTGACATTTCACCCTCAGAATAAAATATCAAGTTTGTCACAATTCTTGTATTTTCATCACATTTCATATCTGATAAATGGCTATGACTGTGTTAGACTGTCTGTTAATAAAATTTCAGCTCCGCAAAAATAGCGAAAGAATTATAAGTACATCTATTCATCCACCATTTCATTAAGAACATAATGTTACAATGCAAAACACCCTCAAATTTAGACACAATAAAATAATATTTAGATAAATTAAGAACACTGACTTAATTACCTTTTATATCAGCCGTAGTAACCCGTAATATACATACACAACACACATACATAGTATACATACTCGTACATACATACCATACCTACATACAAACGAATGAAAATACTAAAGACTTATAAATACACACATACACACCAGTTAGTGTTAAAATTGATGGGCCTGTTGTAAAATATCAAAATTTTCATAGTGAAAATTTTCTGCTAATGACACAATTTCCAACAATGAGCGTAAAAGTAAAAGTAAAAGCGTTCACAGAATACTTACGAGAGACTTTTGTCATAATTACGTACATCTGCCGTGACTTAATTTTTGGTGGAAATAATGTGTCGGCATAGTAGAAATTAATGTTTTTTTGTATTGCCAAAATGATCAAAGTTAATTAGGTTTTAATTGATTATTATGGCATGTGTTAATTACATACAATGAAAATTAATGAAAATGTACAAACATCTACTACACCTACATATATTTCAACATAATAACGACTTTGAGTTAAAATCTGTGCCTTTTTTCTGAATATTACACAATTTTGCGACACCATTTCTTAGAGGATTATATTTTATCGAAGAAACACGACAAGTGCTATACGCTGAAAAGAAAATGTACTTATAAAATCAAAGGAATTTCTTTTGTCATCTAGAGATTAATTTTTATATAAAAACTCTTTGAAATATGTATATACGTACATATATGTATATAATAATGCGCCTATTTTCCTTTGAAAATACTAATTACCTAGGCACATACCCAATGAAAGGGATAATAAATACCACAATAAACAATGTGGCGGCTTGTTAAATTATTACGCTAATCACCCGTGAAACTATTTATATGTACGTACATGATCGTACCTTCAAATGGTATTATAACTTTTTAATATTAATATTCACCACAAAAATTCACCACCATTTCCATTTATGTAGTTAGTTGACTGTACTTTGTTAGGGGAGGCCGGGGCGACACCATTAGTAACATTAAAAAATTTGGAATTTAGACTTGACGTGGTTTTAGATGATGTAATACCCCTGGCTCTGTCGAGCACTACAATACTTAAAACTAAAATTTCATCGAGCGATCAAAATGACAAAATGAATAAAAAAACAAAAGTTTTCTTCAAAAGAAATTTGATAAATTTATTTAATTAATTATTAATTTAAAATTAAAGGATGGGGTATGGGATCCGTCAGCACGTGCTATGTAAATTTATATGTTAACTTATCTGTTTTTTTTCCTTTTACTAAATCCTTGGTTTCGTTTCCTTGTTGTATGTGAGTTCTTCGTTCCTTCGTCTTGTATAGAATATATTAGAAATTGTTGTATTGTTGCTTGGTTGATCGTCTAATAAATATGTTTGGATCTTCTGAGTGGTTAGTATTGTTCTTCTTCTTCTTCTTGTTAATTTGTGTTTATTTTCAATTTAAATTATTTGTGGGTACTACCACTTCTGACCGTGTCGATCGTTGGAACCGAACTGATCTCTCTGCTTCTATCTCGTCCACTTCATCGTCTTCTTTTCGTGTGACGGAAACACGTATGGACCAACGAAGTAACACATAACATGGATATTGGGGATTATTAATACAGGGAAATTTACATTAACTTATACATTTTTATGCTTAATTTATGACAAATATCAAATTACAATGTAATCATCAACCAGGGATGTTACAATGATTATCACAATAGCAGAAGCGAAAAGTATACAACATGTCCCTATTAAGCGTCTGAAGTGTTTTAGAGAGTCCAATAGCCGATGGCAACATTCATAGTGGGGTATTAATAACCCACTCAATTCTACTCGGTCTCTTCTACTTATTTTTATTACATTTTCATTTTTTTTTGAAAAAGCAAACGAAAAAATCTGAATGTTTATTCAATTATCAGGCACTACGTCAATTTCTTGTATGTAATACAATTCCCTATAATTCCTTTCAATATTTCCTTCGTAACACGCAGTTTTTCATATTATGATTATGAAAAATTGTGCTAACGATATGCTTAAAATTGCTTAGGAGGAATTCCTTTACAAGGAGATGTGTTACGAAGCACTGTGTATCAAAGAACTGTCCTTACAAAGAGTAATTGTCCTTAAGAAGAATTGCGTTACAAAGAACATGATAGTACAAAGAATTTTGTGTTACGTAGAATTGGCGCGATACCTATAAATAGTACTGAGATGAAAAAAATTTCCCTCTCCATAAAAAAGACTGTGTTTGTATGTGTTATTAAAATAGGGTAGCGGCACTAGTGCTCGGTCACTTAAGGTCCTTAAGGCGGATCCTTAGGCCACTTTCACACTCTATTTAGCAACGATGGTCGTATATGTCAAAAGGTATTCAGCGGTTTATGTAAAGAAACAACATAAAGTAGTATTTGTAACCTATCAAAATGATCACAGATGATATACGTTATTAAATGAAGGGATCAATAATTCGTATTATTTCTATTTATATTTATTGTGAAATATAAAATTCATTTAGTAGTAATAGTTTTAAAAAAAATTAAATTTTAAATCACTTTCATTTTTAATAATAATAATCATTTTACCATAATTATGGTCGTACCATAATCGAATAAAAATAATATCCCTTGCCGAATTGAAAGGAAATTTTGGCATTTACAAAAACCATTCTCCGGTGCACGACAATATCGTAAATTGTGAAATGTGGAACAGGCTTTAATCTAAATTTTAAACTTAAATTTTTCTTCACTAATAATTTAGTTGCAAAAAAAATTAATTTAAAAAATAAGTACTTCGTCAGTTAAGAAAAAATTAAGTGGGAAAGTGTCATTTTTAAATCAAAATAAAACTAACCGATTATCTCACATATAGGCTTATCTCAAATATAGGTTTTTCGAAAATAGTGGCGAAATATTGGATGGTTCCCGACTACTGGGGAATAGTACCTAAGGTCGTGTCTCTATCCTATATACCTATACCTAACCATTAATAACATTGTTATTAAAAATACATTTTCTGACTTTGATGGTCAAAATATTTGATCATTTAAATTTCGCTTTAACAGCAGCTTTATTTGAGTAACAAAAAATAATTTATTTCATTTTAATTAATACCATCCAGATGCTATAAATTTTGTATATAAATATATGTTATGTACGTACATATAATTCATTATAATTCATTTCGAAATAAATCATATTATAGTATGGAGCGTAATTTATTTTGCTATTTTCATATATACTTATGTATATACATCTTTATAAACATATATCCAGTACATAAATACTATAGAGATGTAAGCATATATACTTATGTACATACATACTTACAAAACAGCAAATATATTGGGTGTTTAAATTTAAAAATTGAGAATGTTCTCCATGTATTTGTATATACATACATACATATACATATACATATGTATATGCTGTTGCTATACGATGGGTGACTGGGTTGGTTATCCACAATTTTCATACCAATTTCACCAAAAATACAGAATCCTTCCCATCAAAATATAGTTTTCATGAAACTCTCATTATGAACTCACACAATCTACTCAACAACAGCCACATGCAATTATTACTCAAGCGAACATTTTGCAAGAAAAACATTAATATTATGTAGACTCACATTCATATTTGCCGTTGTTCCCATTATATGCGGTTTATATTTCCGTTATGTGGAAGAGAAAAACTGCAAATAGCATGAAAAGTTTTTAATCTAAAAGGGGTGATAATTTAAACTTTTGTTGTTAGAGCTTGGAATTATAACGATTCGTATCTAAACTCGTACTTATATTTTCAAATGGAGATCCATAAAATATTGCATTGAAGCTATTTTGCCACACTTTTTATATAAACACTTTGTAGCTATTTTGCTAAACTTTTTAAATCACCGATCTTGTAATTATTTGATTTAATAAAACAACACTATTTTTTATAATTACTTAATTAAATTTCTAATTAAATTATAACGGTGTATACTAAGTTTAATCTGCAAACGCTAAATTACAATGATGTGCTCATTTTTATACAGAGCTAGTATCAAGTATTTGACTGACCTTCTACATATTTCTGATTTCCTACTTAAGAATCCCATCTCGACTCCCGCAACACTAACAAGAGGAATCTTATTTAATTAAATTTAATTTCTCAGTATAGTATACTTGCTAAATCGCAATAGCATTTTTTCGAACAATTATTATTAAAATGAATTACAGGACGCTCGAAAAGTGGAACTCTCAAAAAGTGGAAAAGCTCGAAAAGTGAAGCATTATTATTTTTTAATTTAGTATATTTAGTATTTCGTGTCACTAAATAGCAATTTTAAAGTTCTCTCGAATAGTATCTCTCATTTTAAAAAAGTGGAACACGCTTGGCAATATTTTGTTCTACTTTTCGAGTGTCGACTGTATATAAATGGTATTTGATAGAGATTTTCTAATATTATTTTTTTTTTACTTTCAGACTGGCAAACACGTACATCGTACTTCACTATTAATTAAGGCTTTCAATCATAAGTTTCGTTTAGACTTGGAATTAAATTCGTAAGTATCGTTATTTTTCTATTTAATCAAAATGGAAACTCTAATGAACTTAAAGATAATTATACAACTTTAATAGAAAACAAAATGTCTGCTACTTAGCAATATTTGTCATTTTACGACTTAAAACATATTGTTCACTTTACTTTACATATGATAATAATTTGCAGAAAGCAATCACTTTAAACCTTCTCTTATATGTTTTCTTTACATTTGTTTCTCGACATATGTATGTACAATTGTACATATGTCTAACAAAATTGTTTGATAATATTTCTGCGATACCATATGTACAAATGTTCAGAACAGAATTAAGAATTTTTAATAAAATCTTAAATTTAAGTTTTTCTATACTTTCATCCTGCAGGCTTTGATACAAACATACAATATTATATAGATTTGAATAAAAATTCTTTGATAAAGTTTGCTCGCTTCACTCATAATTTTAAACATATTTAAGGCCTATTTTTCGACAATAAGCTCATGAAGTAGATATTAACTTTAAATCTTTATAATAATAACCTACGTGTATTATGAATCATTCAATCAATCATTTTGAGTATAAATGTGTAGCATTTATCCGTTCAGACCCAGCCTTGACCTAACCTAATTATTGCCATATAATTAAATATACAGGGCACATAATTCATATATCAATTTTTTACAATTAGCTATACCTAATAATATTGTGTTGAACAAAATTCCGGGAATCCCGCTGACAAGAAGCAACAAAGAATTTCGTGTACTAAGCTAATAAATCATTTTAATGGCCGAAAAGAAAACATGTTCATTAATTTCATTTTAATCGAAATGGTTTAAAGAAATGTGTTTACTTTAATGTTCATAATTTTCTTCACCTTTTGCCAAGCGAATTTAAACAGCAGCAAGTAATCAATCAACAACAACAACAACAAAACTATTTTATTGGAAAATTCAACTTGCATGTATTGGAGTTGTTCCAATTTAAGTACCTCTACGGTATCTACGGTAATGTGAATTTTGTATTCTATTAACAAAAATATATTGAAAGTTTATTTCTTATTCACAATATGTATGTTGAAGTTATAGAAAATTCCGGAAAATTAGCATTTCTTTTTTCTACATAGTACTTTAAAATATCTCTTTAATGAGTTTAAACAAATATTTTCATTCTACTTGTTAAAAGTTATTCGCAGTCTATTTATTATATAAAAAAATCATGTTAATTTAACGCAATATCGTTAAAAATAAGGTAGAAGAAATGCCAATAGGAAATTACATAAAAATATATAGACCTTGAAAACTTTACGAAATCTTTTTTATATATAGAATGAAAACGGTGATTATCGTCATCATTTATAATATTTTAGTTTTGAAAATAGATAATTAAGCTTAATGAAACAAAAAATTAAATTGTCTATTATATAACTATGATCTAGTATTAGGATCATAATAAAAAAATTTGTCATTTCACTCTAACTAACATTCGATTCGATGAGATGACATTTTTATTTTTATTTTCTTATAATGTTTGTTTATTGAACTAATTATAATATGGTGACCTAAAAAAAAATTTGTATTCATTTTTTTAAATTTTTTTTTGTCCACGAACAATCATCGCGCGGGGCTACAATGTCCCTAATTTTCTCCATACAACGATGATGCACAATAGCGTGCATACCTACTTAATATATAAAATTATAAAATATTAAATAACCAGGAACCAAATGGGTCAGTGGATTGAGTGGTTGCCTTTGAAGCGGAAGTCCCGGGTTTAAGTCTGACTGGGGTAAAACTTAAAAAATGTTTTTCTCTGGTTGGATTGCACTTAAAAACAGTCTAATAATGGCATTATCTCAAAAAATAGCATTGCTTAAATGGCGGTGAAATAGCGAGCATTTGTAAGGTTTTTGTAAAAAGAACATTTCAACTTCTACATTTTCTCACAAAAAAAGAGATCATCAGACCAATTGAGATAAATGTAACTGGAGTACTATACAATAGGTCTAAGTAAAGGCCTCAGTGTAGGTGATTCATAAAAAATCACACTCCTATTAAAAATTTAAATCAAATCAACTAGTGACTCAATTTTGTTGTTCTTGCCCCTCTATGAGGCAACATTTCCTTTTCGCGAAATTATGTCTATTTTTAATCCTATGAGCTGTATTTAAATATCTAAGTTATAAACTAGGTCGAATGGAACTTTACTTAAATTAAAATTGAATAAATCTAGACCAAAAACACGTTTTAGATTGCAAACCTTTTAAATGTTGTAGAACGGTTTGAAATAGTAAAATCAACATTACATAATTTTCCCAGATTTTTAGGTCAGTTTGGCCAAAATATTTCACTGTTAAATGTGTTTCGATGCTTCTACTCTATCTATTATGTAATCTTTGTCGTGTTCCCCACTGCGACTGGGGTGGTTCTGCTTCGATTAAACATTTTAAAAGACAAAATACAAAACACTATTTTAACTTCAACTTTTTATTTAAAATTGATCTAGTTTTAAAACTAATTTCTACAATAATAACGTATTCTTATTTTGCTTTAATAAAAACTAAAAACTCACTATTCTGTTAACTGAAAAACTAATACTGACTAATTATACTGTTTTTAAAAACTAAATCTGTTTGAAGTAATAATAAAAGAATGATCTTTGTGAAAACTTAAATAATAATTGTATGAATCATCTATTTGATATCTTGAGCAATCATGTAATGAATTCTTTGATTTCTTAAAATCTAATCTCTTCGTGAACCATGGTGTCAATCCTTATAAAGCCATCTCCCTACCATGGTTGACTCATTTTATCTAAAATCTTAAAACTATCAACTCCAATGAGGTTTAACTAAAAATTCCTACTTACAAAATACAAATACACAATAAAATTATAAACTGAAATACCTTTTTCGAAGATGCCATATTATTTAAAAATATACCCAAAGTAGGTATTTTTAAGCCATAAAACAATTAAATGTTCAAATTAGTATCCCTTGTTAGGCATCGTCTTTCTTAAACTATAATCTAATGCAGGTAGTGGATGTTGTTCGTGAATACGCGAACCCAACATCTTTAATTATGGTACATAAATTATTGATAGAAATTAATTTTCCGAAATATTAAATCAAACTCAATAACATAAATTCATAACATTCAATAGCAAAAATATCTACCTATAGGTATATGTATGTACTCGTATGTACATAATATAATAACTCATTCTGTAAATAAATTATACCACCCAGAGGCATCTAAATAAAACCTACATGTACACAATAATAACTTCGTTAAAATAAAATAATTTTAATTGTTTCAAGAATAAGCTCTATTGTTCTATACATTAAGTACCTTAACGCTCGCAAGCCAGTAGCAAATAAAATACTGTCCCCCTATACATATACATACATACATACATATGTATATATTTTCTCCTCTATAAAATACGTTTATATATTACGTAACCTATATATAAAACAACTCAAAATATAATCTTATTTCCTTCATAGCATTCATAGCATTTAATACTTTAAGCATTTATTATTGCACGAGAGGAACTTGCAAAGTTTACAGTTTTTAAGCTTTTCCGTATAATTCTATGAATAATTTTTATTTTCGTCCATTTTCAACGACCGGATACAGATAATTTAATGTTTCTTATATCAACATCAACAATATAATTTTGTTTATTTGTTCTCGTCGTCCAACATTGAGTCCCCCGTCGCATATATACAACAAAAAACCGAGAAGAAAATTCAAATTTGTACCCAGCATCTTTAATTGCTTTTGTACAAAATACAAAAAAAAAAAAACAAAAAACAAAAAATATTCATATAAAAACCACTCTCATGTTGAACCAAACTCAGAACGTACTTGCTACTTGGTTAAATAGCGATTTTCTGTCCTTCTCATTTTTCTTTTTTTAACAGAGTAAAGGTACTACCTTTTTTGTATATATGTCGTACATATATATATATATATATATATCTACACTTACATATATATTTCATGTTTATATAGGTATATACATATAACATAATATTTAAACAAAGGGAAAATCTCAGTAATATAATGGTGTACCTGCACACAACCTTATACTAAATACTACACGGCATATATTTTCATAAAAGAACACAACAGTGTAAATATAAAACAAGGGTTTTATATATATACATATATATATATATATATAAATATTATTTTATATTCCTTGACATATTATTCATCCCTTTTTCATTTCTAACTTCTTTCCTTTTTTTTCTTACCTGTTCCAGAAGACAGCATTGTGATAGAGAATGGTGTAAAGCATTAGAGCTAAGGTAATAGGTATGCAAACGTACGTATCATTTTGCGAACAATTTTAATTAATGAATTTGAAGTGATACAACGAAAATATAACTTCATAAATTACAATATTTTTGGATGGAAAAGATAATTATAGAATAAATCGTATTGTTTTGAGATACACAATAAAATTTCTTCGGGTTCACACTTATAACCCTCAACCGTGTATAAAATACTAGAAAATATACTCTCTCTCTATTCAGTGTTCAGCCCCTAACCTTTGCCTGAATCCCAGCCAATGTTTTACACCCAGCAATTTAGCAAGAAATTAATTTTGTCGAAAATTTATAGAGCAAAATTCAAAAGAAAAGATTTATTATCTGTACAATACACAAAGTTTTATTTAGCACACAAAAAATAGAAGCTTTTTTGGTGCGTGTGAGTGTGTGTTAGTGAAATATTGAAAGCAGGTATAATTTTAAGTGTCACAAAAAAAAGCTCAAAATAGGTTATTTTAGGAATTATACTACTGACAAGTAAAGTCTTGTAGAATTTTTGACTAAAAACGTATGTGCGTGACACAACTGTTACAATTTTTTTTTTCACGGTACCAACTAGCTCTTTTATTTGTTTTGTTTTAAAATTTTTTTTAAACTTAAAGCCGCCCGTGGAGTGAAAATACCTTACCGTCTATAATAAATATGATTTAATATGTGCGATTATTTGCCCTCTTAACTTAACGTGGTAGAAATGCCAAACTCACAATGCATTAAAATGCCATTTCTCAGCTTAAGCAGTAATTTGTGGTTACATAATTAAGTTATGATTTTTGTATTCTCGACTCTATATTTTCTAAAAAATAAATTTAGTTTTACTATAAATCAAGGTAAAACTAACACCATTTGTAATACTTTTACCAACAATATAGTCATTTCATAGTACATATCGTCCTGTCTCTAGCAATACCGCCTATCTGACATTTTTTTTGAAATCCGTATTTGTACAGATATCATTATAGTTCTTATGGAAAAGTGTTTTATATGTGAAAAATTTTAAAAATGTTAGATAGGCGGTATGTTACAGGACGATATTATGTTTACCACAAATCTTGGTTGTAATTTCACTATGAATGTAGTATTTTATACTTATCATATTGGTATATCATCATATCACTATTTTTACTATTTTACCAGAAAAATAAATGATTTTACTATTTTAAGAGTAGGTAAATTTGATAGGAGTATGTACTATATTACTACACTATATTATACACATAATGTCTGCTAATTATGGTATTTAGGTCGAAAACAGTATTTTTTTTGCATCGATTTGAAATGAGGAGAAAATACAGCAGCACAGTTTTATAATTAACATTTTATCTACAATTTACAATAAATTACCTAAAAGGAACCATAACAAATCGTACAAAATATTATGTAATCTGGTTTAAATAACATTACTCCCGTCTATTAATAATATTGAGCAAATCCCATACCTATTTACATTATCCAGATATTCTACAAAATTATTCATTGTTCCAAAAACAATTTACGTAATCCTAAAGGAAAATAAAATGATGCTGAATACAAAAAACCAACAACCAACATTGACTTTAATTTATTTTATTCATACATTGAGTTAACTAAATTTACCACAAAGTCCTTTTATTGTACCTACCTGAACTACAGTCCGACCATATATCTTTTTCAGTATATTTTTAGAGTCTAACATTTTGGCATTAATCTTCTTTATGTAAATTTTCGGCTTTATAGTAGGTTACTCCATCCTAAATGTATATCAGCTGGCTTTTGTGGTAAAATTTACAAAAATATTGCATTCGTACTGGTAATCTTTATGCAATAAATTTCAGTAATTTTATTCTTTAGCAGTTCGGAGGTATATCAAAAATTCATATTTGCCATTATTACTAGCCGAAGTGCCTTTATAAGTATATTAATTAACCGTACTCTGTTTGTGTTTCCCATCTAGATTTATTTAACTAGTATAAAATTGTGTGGAAATACGTTTAAATGTTACACGACGAAAATCAAGTTACATTTGCTACATGTATTTGTTACCAAAATTGGTACCTATTTTTCAACCCAATGGACAGAATCATATTAGTTTGCTATATTTGTTACATTTGTTTCATTTATTACCAGTTTGTTACAAATTTGGTAACAAATGTAACAAATTCGAAAAAATTGTTACTTTAACAACCACGTACAGGATACGGCTACGGTTATGTTCTTTGCAGACGTTTTTCAGGCACTTGCGACAGACAGCTTGGTACTTGTGGTGTTTTTGCATCTTATGGCACATCCGCCGCCTTTTTTTCCTCTGCAGCGCTCTGCCGAATGACTCAGAACGTCAACCTCTTCCACATTGTCGACCAGATTGGCAGAGGAAGAATCCAAATATTGACTGGAGCCCGACAGTGAAATGGTTGGGAAATTGATTTCTTGATTTTCCTTGTCTTGTCATCTAGTTGCTTGCGAATTTACACAGAAAATTTGCTCAACGAGTATTTTTTTTGTTTTGGCTGCCATTGTGGATTGATGACATGGGCTAATGATTCGTCTTGCGTTTCTGTATCTGTATCTTTTGCTAGATTGACGGATTAGAAAAATTTCATTCCTTGGCAATATGTTTGATTTGATTTATGATAAAGTCGGTCCTGAATCGAGATATATGTACATATAAGAATATTACTTCAATTACACAAATAGTTATTGAGGTTTTAAAAAAAAATTAAAATACTTTACTCTCAAGGATGTATATATTACCTATACAGATACACCTTACCCTGTTGAGATTTAATATGAAATCAACTTTTAGTAATATTATCCATCCATGTAATACACAAGCATACATTAGTAAGTAACTATGTATGCGTATAATAAACCTTAATTTGATATTCTAGAACTTATAAATCTTCTGGAATGTTATATAATAGAGCTTTAAGTCTATTCTATTAAATCGTAATTTATTTGAAGTATCACTCTTGTTTTACTCTAAAATGTGTTGAAGTTTTGTCGAATTTAATACATACCACTTATACAAGTGATTACATAGTGGAGTAGATTTATTAGAAGAAAGGTACATATATAATATTATATCTAATACACATACATATGTATTATACATATTTATATATGATCTATGTATGTATGTATATATATATAATCTAAATTACCCCTTTCCCTAACTAATGGATACGTTTATCGCAAATCCTTTCACTTAAACTTGTAAATCCTCTATCTTTATTAAATGATTCAATATGTATGCTCTGCGATATTGTGGATTCGAAATGTGTAAAATTGGGGCTGTTCTTCACGTTTTGAGGTTTTTCGCTAAATCTTTGTTGAATTAAATTTGCTTATATATTTGAATCGGGCTGTTTTAGGCATGGACACGAATTTGTGAATTACGTGGTATACACAAGTACACTATGTTCGCACACCCATCAGCGAACATTAAAATGCTGTGCTCTGAATAAATTATGCATTCAAAATTGTGTATTAAGCTCGAAAATTATACGTGAAAAAATCTTGTTTGAAGAGATTTTTCCCCGTTTTTTTTTCTTTTTGTTTTGTTTTCATGTAATTTGTATTACGATTATGGTGATTTAGTTAGGATCGGCACAATCTGGTATTTGTTGCTTCATATAATATTTCAGACTGTTTTTAAATATGTGCACATATCCTTTTGTAGTGATGACGGAAGACAATATTTATTGTAGGGTTCGATTTAAAAAAAAAAAAAAAATTGACCAATAGCTAATGAGTGATCAAGGTGGCTTTTTTTAAATTTTTAACGATAGTATTTGTTTTTGCCTGTATTAACTATGAATCCATCCTTATCTAGTTTTCTTCTACAACAAATTCGTACATTTCCAAAAATTCCAAAAATACTAAAACAGCACTTACAAATTGTGCACAATATTTGTGTTTTCTTCTAGTAAATAAATTCAAGAAGTAATGGGAGATAATAGAAGGTAGATGAGTAGGTAAAAAGAAAAAAACAACTGGAAAGTTATGGTTAGAGTGAAAATTTAGTCTTCAACTTACTTCAACTTAATTACTTACTTACTTACTTACTTACTTACTTACTTACTTACTTACTTACTTCAACTTAATTAGCTCTTCAACTTACTTCCGACACAAATAATTTTGAAGTTATCAAACTCACCTATATCAGCGGGTAGAAATTTTTGTCAACACAATCTTTCAAATTATAAAAATTTAATTATAATAAAAAATAATACAGTAGAATCTCGAAAACTCGAAACCCTCGAAAAGTCGAACATAATTTTATTTATTATTTTATCTTAGCTGTGTTTATTTTTTTTTTGTACATATCGCTACCCTAATTCGAATACCACGTATTAGCATTTTTGGTCATTTTCAGGTTTTGATGTAATTTTATATAAAAAATGATGATAGTTACATCTATTTATGAAATTAAAAAAATGCCTTTTCTAAATAGAAATTGTGTTTAATCAGTAGTTCGTGATATCCTGTATTAGTATTTCACACTGAAAACAGAAAACACCGAAGAAGAAGAAGTTTTTTCGCATTTCCCAAAAACTATATTTTTGCTGATACGTGGTATTCGCATTAGGGTAGCGATGTGTTACTTATAAATATTATGTATTATTATAAAAAACACAGACTAAGATAAAATAACAAATAATAATAATAATAAAATTAAAATTGTGTTCGACTTTTTGAGGTTTTTAAGCGTTCAAGTTTTTGAGATTCTACTGTATATATGTACTGTACAGTGTACATATTATAATAATAATATATTTTTTTTATTATTGCTAAGCAAAAAACGGAAGAGGAAAAAATGTTAATACAAAGAAAAATTCATTAAACAACCCAATTAAATATTAACGAATTCAACTCTTTCAAATCATGAATTTAGGTACTTTTTATTAAGATTAATTTATTTTTTCAAATTAAGTTACCTTGTTACACACTTTTATTGTAATCTTAACGTTTGTAATTTTTATTTTTCTGCGACAATTTTCTACGGGTAAGAACAATAATAAAACAAAATTTAGCTGATGTTGATAAGACGTAGACAATTATATATATCCCAACCGTAAAAGATGACAAAAAGAAAAAATTATGAATAGAAATATGGGAATGCTTAAACAACTTTGAACTTCCAGAAAGTTCCATTTGTCGCAAAATAAATGTTTACGTTATCTACGTTGTTTACAAAATACCCTCCCGTGATGTATTAAAAAGATTAATATTTT